>VWZT01010552.1:260204-286540 GCA_013397055.1 Pachycephala philippinensis | reverse complement strand
TCTCCTCTCCTGTCCCGTTGTCTCCTGTCCCGTTGTCTCCTGTCCCGTTGTCTCCTCTCCCGTGCTCCCCTCTCCCGTTCTCTCCCGTTCTCTCCCGTTCTCTCCTCTCCCGTTCTCTCCCGTTCTCTCTCGTTCTCTCCTCTCCTGTCCTCTCCTCTCCTGTCCTCCCTCCTCTCCTGTTATCTCCTCTCCTCTCCTCTCTCTACAGAAATGGAAGAGTGAGGCAAGATCTGCCCTATACAAGGTGTGGCCCCTATGCTCAGCTTTAAGCAGCAGTAACTCAGAGGAGCTAAATTCATTTATAGCAGGTGATTTGTTCTCAAGCAAGACATTTGTGCTGCACATGAATAACAAGAACTAATGGAGGATGCAATAGGTAACAGCAGCCTCAGTACACCATGAGGTGGTGAGGATTAAGATCCTGAGGGGAGTGAGGAAGGCTGCTGAGACAATCAAGAGGCTCGGGCGCAACACATACGAAAGAAGAAACAGAAGGAACTTAGCTCAAAGAAAGAAAAGCCACAGACAGATTGTTCTCAGAGGAACACAGTGAAAGGACAAGAGGCAGTAGAAAAAAGCCTCAAATACAAATGAGGACTGGATGAAGAAAATTTTCTACAAGGAGAATAGTGCAGCACTGGAACCCAAGAGGTTATGAGAGGGTATGGAATAGCTCATTCCTGGAAATGTCTGAAAGAACTAGACAAGGCTCTGTACAGCTGAAGATAACTCAAGAGGGATGCTGGAATGCAAGCCTCCTTAATCTTTTTGTGTTTCTAGCTGGAGAGCCCCAAACAATATCCTACATATGCTGGGCTGTTTCGACCTGGTCAGTCCAGTTCAGCTATCCTTTCTGTACTGTCCGTTTACCAAGGCTTTTCAGACGTTCAGCAGGATTATGTGGGCAGACAAGGAAGGCCACCTGCTCTTATGAAGGGGCATTACCCTGCTCAGCCCAGGGAAGAGCAGTAATAATGCAAGCACTGGCAGCAGCAGTGAGCACTGAAAGGCCATTTGAGATCCCTGGAGCTGGAAGGAAAGGATACTGCCCCAAGATGGGGTTCATACATCACACTAAGAACACCAACAGGGGCCTCACACACCATGAAAATGCACTCCAATGGGAAGAAAACTCTTCACATATCACAACGCCAGCAGCCAGAGAATGTGCCCCCTTGCTTACACTGAGATGGCATGTCTCTAACGGCACGGCAGAAGGAACAGATGTCCCAAGTGCTGGCTCCTGGGAAGCTGGCTGGATGCCCATTCAAATGCCATTAGAACTTGGCTTCTGGGGTTTTTTTTTTTCTTTAAGTGAGAGGAGGTGGAAAATAAATGCCATCAGCTTCATGAGCACACATAAAATGGGCAACAAATAATTAATTTAAAAATTGCTTAAATATTAGCAGTTCCTCTTGTATAAATAACTGGGTTTTTATTAGAACTTTTAATTGCATTAGATGTATCTGACGGACATGGTGTGTCTCATTTTAAACATTTATTTTGCCAGAGTAAACCAACCTAATGTATTCCATGAAAATTATGCATCCTTTCACAATGCTAATTTAAATAATCAGTGTGGGGTACAGAACACAAAGCAATGTATGGAACATGGTGTTCACCAGCTGTTTAACTGTGCTAAGATGACTTCCGCATGGAGAATAGATGGTCATCTAGAGTGGGAAGGATCCTCTCCTGTGGCCCTCAAGAGTGCCCTTCCCTGCCGTGGATGCAAGTTAACCAACCCCTCTTCAGGGATGGAAGAATATTATTTATCTAGTCCTTGATGAGTGTTTCTCTTGCACACACTTCTGACTGGCTGGTCAGGAATCTTCCAGAGAAGTACTTCAAAACAGAAAATAGCAGTGAAGCAAATCTAGAAGCTGTTTACTTAAACAAGTAACTTTTGACTTTCTTCTGGTCAAAAATTGAGGTTTTTGGAGAAGAGAAAAGAAAAAAAGACACTTGGCTTTATTTTGGCACTTTCAAAATGAAAAATGTGATTTCGTTTTGAAGCTGTAACTGGAACCTTCTCATATTTTATAATGTTCATTCAAACTGAAGATTTATGAAGGAGACCATGTGGTAAAAATTTATATAAAACTGAATAAAGCACAGTCCTAATTTCATTTTCAGGAGCCAAATATTATCAGGTTGGATTCTTTCTCTCTTTTGAGATCCCCTGAGATCAGAAGATGGGGAATTCTTTGGCTTCGATCTTCTCTCAAAAACTTGCCTAAACTTTCCAGCACAGTCCCTGACTTTGAGCCAGTGGCTTGGCACACTTCAGTGAGATGCCTCCTGTCCCACCAAGCTGCTGAGGCAGGGCTGCCATCTCACCAGATAAATTTACACTCTGGAAGTGTACTTCAGCCCATCTATTTCCAGTTAAGAAGACTGGGTGGACGCAGCTCTCAAGTACTCAGCACCTGGCCAAACTCATCTCTGACATTCCTGGGGGGATATATAAATCACAGCTCTTTGGACAATTGGGGCCCAGCCTCAGCCATGGGAACTCAAGAGGCTCCCCTGCATCCACTGAGGGTGCAGCAGCTTCCCTCATCTCCCCTGTCAGTCTGAAATATTGCAGAACTGCTCTTACATTTCTCTGCTGTTTACCTAAATTCATCCCTGCTCCCATTTAAGCCCATTACTTTGTTGTTCAGTCCTCCGTGACAGATGAGGGCAATGAATCCCTGCCATCTCTAGGATATCTTCCCATGTTTTTGACAAATAGGCCTCCTGTGGGATTTGATGCAGCTTAAGAACACCCTAGGTCTTCTTCCTTTAAGAAAAACCAGCTAATACAGCCCACTGAACTCACCCCATGTGTTGGTGTCTGCCTGAGAGTATCTCAAGGCCAGACTCTTCTCAAAGGAGACCTGCTGAGTCTCTGAGAGTAAAAGTGTATGTGTGGAAGTCCACAGATTCTCCTGCTCTGCACATAAATCAGAAATTGTGTTACTGCAATTCCCAGTATTCAATCTGTTCAACACTAGTGTACGAAAAAGGACTAAAACCTGACATTTGCATTTGATACAGGCCACGTTTCTGTGGATGCAGCCTCTTGGGTCATTCCACAGGGGCTTTGCCAGCCACTTGCAATTTCAGTCACCACCTTCCCACAGCTCCTCTCTCCTGTATGGACCCCCAGCCCTGAGCTGCCTGCAGCAGGGCAGCCCCAGAACACACCATGCTCCAGCTACAGCACCCTGCAGCCTCCCGGGGATGGGGCAAACACCAGGGATGTGGGGCTGCAGCCACCTTGCACCCCTGTCCAAGTGCACCTTCACAGGACAATGTCAATGCCCTGATAGGTGTGTTGAACCCCTACAGACACCCCTCACCTGCAGCCCAGGCCCTGCCTTCCTGGAGAAATGTCCTTCAATCCAGCTAGGAGCTTCTTTGAATTAAAGCAAAATCGGTCCGCAAATCAAGCAGGCTCCTCCTTTTACAAAGTACATAAAGTTTGCTTCCATCAACCCTACCACACAGATGACCTTTTGTTCACCTCTAATAATGACCGGGAAGCCAAATTCCATGCTGGCCAGGTTAAAAACCTTTAGCAGTGTTACAGGGAGCTCCAAACCAACACAGATAAGACAAAGCAAGACTTGAGTCCTACTCTGTTGATGCAATTTGTGGCAGTAAGAATCTGAGCTCAACTGAGGGGCATCACTCTGATGTCTATGAAATGCGGAGATGCTGCTAAAAATATTCTACACCTTTTTTACCTTTTGAAGAGCTTTGGTATTGACAAAACAACTTCTTAAAAAGTAGACTGACTACTGCTTTGCATGTATTTAAACCAGTATGGCTCCTGCACACGGCCATGGTTTTTAAACCGCGTGGCTCTGCTGCACTTTGCTGTCCAGCATGAACCAACTCCTTTGAACACGGTTTTAAAAGATGACCTCCTTTGACAAGGTTATTTGATACCCTCAGCCTTTACACCAGCCTCAAAGCACGAGACTTCAGTGAACAGCTGCTTTTCTCCAGCCTAGAAATTCCTGATGCTTGCTGAATTTTTGAGGCTAAAATAGTGAAAACAATTTTCTCCTCTTCTCCTTGGAGAGAGAATTCCCCGTATCCTTTACCCACGTGGCATGTGTATAAATATAATCTCCTTTCTCTGCTGGCAGCAATTCAAATCATGGGTTTTATTCTCCACCCCACCCAGATGGCAGTTACAGAATCGGGGCAGGAGGGAAGAAGAGCGGAGAGGAAACATATGAAATTATACTGGCAAGATTTAAAGGGGAAGGATACATAGAAAAAATGTGCAGAAAACAGCTGTCTTCCTCCTAAATCAATATTTTCAGAAATGAAGCTGCACAAGTGAGACCACTAGGTGCTGCATTTGATTGTAATTGGGTTGCAAAACAGGCTAATTTTTCTTACTGTAGTCACTGTTTTCGTCCTTGGTCCCATCAATTGTACCATCTGGGTGCATCTGCAGGAAGTATTCCTGCTGGCTGAATAACCTTGTCACAATTCCTTTCAGCTGGGGTTCTGCAAAATAAAAATAATAATTATTAACAGATATACCAAGCAGCACAAGACCGAATTTGCTTGTCCCCCATTAAGCCCTGAGTAAACGTAGAAGTGCTTGGCAGGTAAGACTGCTTTCAGTGATTCCTTTCAAGCATGGTTGTAAAATATTCATATATAATACACAAACATACAGGTAAATAAAACTGAGATCAGATGAACAAGTAAAATGAAATGCATACTTTGGTGCAGTAGAAACAGATTATGGAACATCAAGTCTCCGAAAGTTACCTGCCAAATGGAAGTGTTTAGACAGTTGAGGTATTTGGAATATGCCACTTGTTCAGAAGAGTATTTTCTAGCACTGTTGCAAAGAATGCGCCCATTGTTTCTTATTCTGCTTGTGAAGCCAACCACCTTGCTTTTTGTATGGTTGAGTCACTGTCATGCAGTGCCACTTTTATGCTAATTAAAAGCTATTTAAATCACTGGTATTACAGTGGTGTAAACCCAGAGCAACTGAGAGCCGAATCAGGGCTGCATGTGAGTCCAACTCTGTGGGACTTGGGGAGCAAAATTCAAAAAGGAACAGACACAAGACACCTCCAAAAGTGACCTCTGAAGAATTTATGGGCACCTCAGACCACCTGTTTTAAAATCCTGCATGTTGCCCCCTCCTAAAACATGCCACACACTCTGGCAGATTAGAATCTTTGTCTCCAACAGGGACCCTTCCCAGCCCCTGTGTATCATGAGCTGGCTGGGTCTTTCCTATTGCCTCTGCAATATTTTATACCTTCCTGCTGAAGGGAAAAAGGAAAACATGAAAAAAGCAAAACCAGTTTGAACTTCACATGACAGAGGCGTGCAGCTTTACCACCTGTCTCCTCGTCACCCAACCGATCAAACACAAACTAAGTGGTCAAAAATAAATTCAATTTGTAATCAAGCAAGTCTTAAAATTTGCCACAGGCATTGCTGCTGGAACGCAAGCAAGCTGGCTGCACGTGAGCAGACACTCGCTGCATGGAGGAGATCCTCCTTGTGTGACAGGAGGTTGTGGTTTTATGTGACCACCCCCCAAAAGTAAATAAATAAGACCTAATTATTGCTGGCTCAATGGACAGGAAAGAATCCAGCGTAGCATACCGAAATCTCATCAGGCTCCTGCCTTTCATGCCTCTAGTGAGGCTGTTTAATAAGCCATGGTCATTACATAACCGTGGTCACGTTGTGTGTTAAGTGTTCCCATCCGGAGCCCCGCTCTCGCTGCATCACTGCACGGCTCCCCTTTGGGGAACCCTCACCCTGCTCTCCTGCACTCACAACAGCAGCAGCAGCAGCAGCAGCAGCGGGGATCTCAGATGCAGACAGGCTGCAGGTGCAAAGGATTTCAGTTTCAGCAATCCCTACACCAGACGGGGGAGAGTCAGGTACTTTCTCATAGCTACAAAAGCCACTGAATAAATCTGGTTTCTATGCTGCCTTAAAAAAGAAGTGATTTCAGTGCAGTGAGTGCTGTAGGCTGCAGTCAGGCTTTCTCCCAGCAAGACTCAATGTTGGGACAGTGAATAAGTACAATTGTACTGGTCATCTACTAAGAGCTAGTGTTGGTCAAGCCAATATATGTCAAAATGACACTTAGCAAAACACTTAGCTCATTCTTCTTACCTAAATGAATTATCCATTTTGTTGAATGCAGAAACTTGACTTAACTTGCTTTTCATTAGAAAAGCACATCAAAGCTAGAGGAAATGAAAAGCTGTATTCTCAGGCACAGATGCCTGCACCTCCCTCCTCAAGTCTGTCCCCTTCCTCCCTTTTATCTAATACCACAATAGTAAAGGCACTAATAGGCACTCTTTGATATGAGACACCTACATTTGAGTCCCTGAATGAATCTTAGCCTCAATTTTACTCACTGGTTAAATTTTAATGTTTAAGTACTTTGCACGAAATGGAAAAGCTCCCAGAAGGAGATATTTAGAAGATGCTCCTGCAGTCTAGGGCTTTCTGTGTGCTGGAGAAGTGGGGAGGTCTTGTCTTAAGGCTTTCTGAAGAGGAGCAGGGACAGAAAACAACCCTGACCTTATCTCTTTTCTTCAGAAGATGACTTAGCTACAGGATAAAATTAGAATAGCACCTTTTCCTCCTTCTTTGGGATGCAAACTATATTTCAACCATGCAAATAATTTTGGAACAGGAAAATCTCTCCCACTTTTACTAAATAGCCTACCAATTAAACACTGACCAAATCTGCTTATTCTAAGAACTTATGACATTTTTAGAGTTTATCAGAATAGCACCCAAGATCCCCTGATGTTTCCTTGCATCCCTTCTATAGATGCAAACAGAAGGCTGTATCACCATAGCAAATACAGGGTAAAGCCCCAGGGCCCCTTTCTGTTACTGACCTGACAGACACCTGGTCAGCTTTAACAGCCGCCCTCTTCATGCCAGCCTCAACTCAAAAGGAGTGTGCCACCCAAACTCAAAGGGAGTGAAGCAGAGGGTTCTCAGCCATATACAAAACCACATTCCTCCTGACCCTAACACCAGAAAGCAGCATACCTCCTGTCTCTCCTCACTGCACAGATCCTCTTCTGCAGGAACATCCCTGCCCAGACTCATTTAGGATGCCCTGTAGCACCAGCAAAAAATGCCTCCTCCAGAAGGATCAGAGAGCACTCTGGAGACAAGCAGTCTCTCCTTCTCTGGTTTCTGCATTTCCTTGGGTCTCTTTCTACAGGACAGAAGCGCTGGTAAGCAGCTGCACTTTTGGGTAGCTTTACCTACCTGAAGTAAACACAGAAGCAGTACAGAGAGGTGCACAGCCAGCACCGAGTTCTCTCCTCTAATGCAAGGAGGGTTGGGGAGCTGCCTGGGCAATGGGAGATTTGTCTCACACAGTACAGCCACCTCTCCACCTGAACTGGTCTCTCTTTTCATCCTCAAATCCCAACAGGCTGCCCAGGCCATGTCCATAGGGTCTCAAAAGCACCTACACCTCTCCAGTGCCTGCAAAGAAACCAGCTTGAACACAAACAGGTGCACAGCTGACAGCAGCTGCTGGAGTAGCTGCTTCCCACCAGCAAACCTCTTGTCTTACGTCTGGGCATAAAGTGAGCTACTGGGATTTGCCATTCATACAGGAAGCAGTGTGTCTGGAAGCCTACAGACAAAATTTTAGGTGAAGGTAATTTTTTAACAAGGAACAAGGATTTACCCATCTTTCCCTCTCACTACGGAACTATTACCTGAAGAGAAAATTGTATAATCACAGGACAGGAATTTTCCTGCTAGCCCAGAGGTAAAATGTTGCATGTGACTTTTAAGAGACCTACTTTTGTCATATCATATATTTTAACATCACTTCTTTCCATCTACAAAGCAATTTTATCAGTCTTCCAGCACTGCTAACCCTTATGCTGCAGCATTTGTGCTGAAAACCTCAATTTATAGAAAAAAACCCTCAAAACCAGTGAGTTTCCTTGTCAATTAAGGATGCTGAGACACCCTGATAAGTCAGAACAGAAAGACAATGAAATATACTGAGAACTTTTCGGTTTTGCAATAAAAAGAGAACCATCCTTCCTAGCAGACAATATTGACAGTGCTTATTGGAGTACCAGGGGGGAAAAATACAATAAAACCCCACAACCTTGATACTTTTATTTGTCTATACTTCCCTCAATGATACTGCTCCAGGCTATAATCAATAAGAGAAAGAAGCAAACCATAAAATAAAGGAAAAAAATACAGCACAGTAAGCAAAAACTCTGGTATGAACATTTTCTTTCTATAATTCATGGAATTTACCACAAATCAAACCTACTCTCTAACCTCAGCCTTGTACAGTAAATGGGACTCAAATCCTCTTGCTTTTAAAGGCACAATACTGCACAACACACTTGGGATAAACCTATTCCTCCCACTCAGGCTCCCCTGCGTGCGCTTCCATTCTGCCGTAGAAGCAGCTTTCCCTGCAGAGATGGAACTGAACTAACACGGACAAGACTTCAGCACCAACTTAGTGTCTGCCTAAACACAAAGTCAAGCACTTCAGAATGGATTTAAGAAGGACCTTCTTGCTGCCTTAATCCCAAACTACTGACTAAACAGAAGAGATTTCCATGCAGCTTGTACTCCCAGTGCAGACCCCATGCTACCAGGTTTCCCATGCAGTATGCAAAGGGATATTTTTATCCCTATTTTATAAGCAATACTACTATACTTTAGGATGCTTTCTCTAAAAATCCTGTTCTAGTTACTCATATACAATGGTTGAGGGCTGGGGAGTCCTGGAGAAAACTCAGTGGACTCTCTTTATGCAGGTGCAGTAAGCTCAATTCCTTTGAATGTGGCAATTCCAGAAGATGCAGGGGAAGACCACGCTCAGGAAGCACCACAATGGGGACATCAGAGTGCAGAATAGAACAACAACACAGAGCAAGAGCTAAGCTGTAACTCTCCTAGTCTGCAGGATCTGTCAGACTGTGCACGTTCCTTCAGTGAAGACACAGTTGACACCTAACAACACCCTTCTTAGAGCAGTCATCCACTGACAACTCACTTAATATCCCTGAAGGGCATCTTGCTTGGTTACCCTTTCCATAGGCCAAACTCACCACTTCTGCCTGCCCTGCTTTTAACTTTCTGAGCCCTTTGGCACAGCTGAGGCTAACTAAATCATGATCTGACTGCTAATCTTCCTGTCTCTTCTGAAATGGTAATGTGATGCTGCCATTATTCACTTCTGCTGTCCTGCTGCTGAGCCTTAAAGTCATCTCAGTTCACCACGAGCTGCTGTGCTTCCTGCCTTATTATGCAGCTACACAGTGATCTTCATCCTCCTGGGGCTTGCCAAGGACATGATAGTTGCAGGGTGCTCACATGTACTTTGTTTGATCTCCAGGGACACGCTCCCTGAAGGCCAGAGGATCACGGCTAAATCACCTACTCTGCAGAGTCATGTTCCTCACCCTCAAGCTGCAGGCATTGCTGAAGATATCTGCTGTATGCTATGGGGAAAAGAGCAAGAGCACTGACAGAAATATTACTCTTTAATGATCTTTTCATTTAGATCTCCTATTTAAGGTGAATAAGGAACTCACCCCTTAACTGGAAAATGGAGAACACACAAGTATAATAACTCCCCTTAATACACAGAGGAGCTACAAGGTTATGCATCAGTGTAGCATCTAGCAAAGCCCCACTGAGGGCACCAACCCTTGCTTATTTCCATCAGCAAAGCAGCAGCACTAAACCCCTGGGGGAGGAACCCTACTCTCTTATTCTCACTGTAGGGTAGCTCAATTTGCTCCAAACCCTGAGCTCTGGAAGACCGAAGAATAGGGCACACCACCGACTTCCAGCTGTAACTCCACTATGGAAGGCAGTCTACTATGGTCTCATTTCTTGCAACTCACAGAATGCCCCTTATTATGGCAACACGATGGCCTGAGGCTGCAGCAAGCCAGTCCCCACTTTGCCTTGGGCTTAGAATTATAAAAGGACTCAACAACAACCATACTCACGGAAGTCACCTTACTCTGAATTCTCCAAGTCAACGGCACAGAATTTGGAGAGGCCACTTTTCAATGAGCTCTTAAAAAAGATGAAGGGCTTAGTGACCTTTGAAGGATTTGAGCCACTGGCTCCAAGGATTCTTGCAAATGCACAGCAATGCTCTTAGTTGGCAGGCAAGCCTCCACTTGAGGTTACTGGTGCAGAACTGCTTCTAAATCTACTCCAGAAGTCACTGTGCTGGGTGCCAGTGGTACTCGGTGTGGGTTATGGCATAAACTCTGAAGCTCTTGGGGTTACTGCTCTCTGCACAATGAGCCGTCAAACAACAGAGGACTCTGCAAGCTTAGATGGGAAGCAGCCATTTTCTACCCAGCAACCTGCAATAAGGTACAAGGAAGGTACCTACTGCAGAATTTCCACAGGAGACTTGCCCATTTGTTTGCTCTCTCTCACTGCAGCTCAGTGCCTCTGTCTGGTCTTAGCACAGCAAGGCTGTCAGATGCCAGCAGCAGGCTCCCAGAACACTCCCTCTGGCACCTCCTAAGGACATCAGTCTGGCGAGGGAGAAGGCATCTCCAGCTCTCATCTGAAACAACTCGGCATGCTGCTGACTCTCTTCTGTGCCTGTGCAACAGTTTTGCTGAGGACGTGAGTGCAAACACAGGAACTGTAATACATCTCAGGAGCGTATTTCACCTAAATGTTCTTCAAACATTTGTTTATTGCAATTAAACATTTTAGCCTGGAATTTACACATTCCATTATTCTTATTTTCCCCCATTCAGGCTCCAGCTGTCATAATGGGAGGTTGATTTATGACTCACCTAACCAGCACTCAAATCCTTAGCACACCAAGCCCAGCATGCAAGTCAGAGCATAAACTTCTCCTAATTTACTTAGATTAACTCTGCATTTTAAGTGCCACTGCAGAAACCGCAGCTCCCCTCCCCTAAAAAGGATGGCTTCCAGAATACTCAATAAGCCAAATTTTGCAAACACAAATTTTGTAGACAGAGAAGGGCACCAAAATCCCTCCTTCAGAAGTACAGTATTAATGAAGGCTTGTAATAAATCGGCACGAAAATCAGCAAGCTCCATGCAGATTACTATGGTGACAGGCATCAGCACAGAACTCGGGGATGAAAAGCTGAGGGAGATAAATGTTGGGGTTATTTTCCCAGCTAGGAGCTGCCAAGTTCTCCAGGGTGTTTGGAGTTAAGATGAAGTAATTTGGCTGTCTCAAATTAAATGCATCACTGTCGACGTAAGTTTAACAGTTCAACTCCCTAAAATGATTCACTGAATCCACCCAAACTGGGAAGCTCAGGAATAACACCACTTGCAGCTGTGACAGGAGCTGCTACCCTTGAAGACCCAGTGTGTTTCTTCTGCCCAAACACCCATACCAACTCTGCCACGCAGCGACCATGGCTGTAAGCCTTCAGCAGATGTTGCACATGGCTGGCTGTGGCTGCAGCTGCAGTGAGTCACGCACGGAGCAGGTCGAAGCATCGTGAGCCACGCGCAGGGATCCTGGAGGACACTCCAGCTGTGTCATTCAGGTGCAGAGGTGGGAAATCCTGCTGCACAGCACTGAGCATTTTCAGCTCCCACAGGAGCCACTCAGTGCACAGAAGTGCACAGGCAGAGGCAAGACAGTTATTTCCCAGCATCACAGTATTTCTGGTTTCTGTTGCTAAGCTCAGCAAAATTGTCTGGAGCTGAAGGACATGTATTCCTTGAGGAGGCCTACAAGCAGGTGGCCGGGATGGCCTGGGCAATGCTGCCTGTAGCATCCTGAGTAACAGGCAGGGAGAGAGCCAAAGAACTGCAGAGCCAAGGGAGGTGAGTGACACAGGGGAGCATTTGTGTTTATTTGGATGTCTCCTCAGGCTGCCTGCACAGAGAGCTAGTCACGGTGGGTAACAACAGCTTCCCAAGCATTAGGGAGCTCTGTGGCAAAGCCAGGCATCCAACCCCACCTTGCAAAGCTACCATGAACCCCTTTAGTTTAGACAGAGCCATTTGGCTTAACACACTGGCACGTCACCCAGCCTGTGAGTAGGATGGAGAGATGTAAACAGACTTACCGACACCAAGATTTGCTCACGAGGTGTATGGTTTTGCGGGCACCAAACAATCGAGCCCAGCTCCTTTCCCAATGATGCAGAATGAAGGCTGTACCCAGCTTCAGTTTAACATGATTACAGGGATAGTGTCACCCTCCAATTACAAAGCATTCATTTGGAGAAGAAAATGGCTCTGGGACAAGAGGGCTGCATGGCACACTCGTGTATTTACTCATCTCAAGTGTGAATCTCCACCCAGGGCTAGTAACTACAGAGAAATAACTGGTGTTTCCAGGATGCATTACATGAAATAACCGGCTGTGCTGGCAGGGATGGCCTCTCTGTTTGAAGGACATGCTTCCAAAACTGACATTTCCCTAACTCAGAGGGATGATGGGCTCAAGCCGATGACAGCACCCATCAAAGCAATCGCCTCCTGTCACCGTCAGTGAGTCACTAGAGCAGAATGGCACCTTCTAGGCAAAAGGAGCATCCAGAGAAGTGATTTCCTTTCCTGTGCTGTCACCTGCCAGGAGGAATAGTAATTAGCTCTCCAGCATGGAGCACAACTGTCTGCCTGCACCCCTCCACGATGCCTGCTTTGCTCTTACAAAGATGAGCCCCTCCAGGGAAGTCTTATTTCTCACTTGTATAGTAGGTGGAAATGATGTGATTGCATGACTGTGGCATTTATACAGGCCCTCCCATATCCACGGAATCAGCTTTACAGGGATGTTAATACAAGTCTGAGGTAAGGGGCAGAGAAATTAGTCATATTGAGCATAGAAAATTGAGGGTGCCACATGGAATCACTGCTCGATGGCTGTGGATGGTCTTTGCACACCCTATGTTAGAAGGTAGAGAAGTCACCCTGCAGCTCACCCACTCTCCCAGATCTGGATCCCATGCGACAGCCACCTAAGGTCAACAGCTCAAGGATAACGAGGTACAAAGCTGTGGGTGAGTTTTCCTGGAAGGCAAACACCAAACTAATGCACATGACATGAGCTACCCACTCTGCACAAACACCAAGGACAAAACAGCCATCACAGCACTGCAGGGCCAAAGAGAAACCCAAACACCACTGCAGGTGAAACAGTGGGACAGAAAGTGGATGAGAACTGCTGGCCCAGCTGCCACCAGGTATTTTGGCACAGAATTGCTGACTACCTCTGGGTAAAACTGTCTAGCTGACTATTTTGCTGAAAAGTTCAGAGTAAGAGTAAATAAAGCTATACACAAACTCCATCTCACTAGCAGAAAAAAAAAAAGAGAGATCTGAAAAGAGTGCAAGTTTTCATTTTTTCTTTTGACACAAGATTTTCTTTGGAAATTTAATGAAAAAAATATTATAAGAGCCAGAGATTAAATCCAAAGTTTCATTTTAAGTACAATGAAATACTGCATTGAGTCTGAATCCTCTTCTCCCCAGAAACTTTTTATTTGACCAGAGAACTAAAAAAAATCAATTCTTCATACATTTCACTCCCAGGTTTGTCTTTGCCTCCCCCAGGATGAGGTTTATGTTGCTTTGTTGATCCAGTGTGTTTTAGCAGCAGACAAAATTTCAAAACATTTCCCTTTCAAGAGCAATTCTCTACACCTGTATTGACTTGAGCTCTGATGATAAAACCAAAGCCAGGCAGGAACAAAAGGCATACAGAAGAGATGTACGGCTGTTCCAGAATTTATGCAGGAGGAGCTTTTTCAGGTAAAGGAATTAAAAAAATGAGAAATTCAATGCAAAAGAAGTTGTAGCTACAGCTCCTAAGTTGTCATTTTCCAGCACAGTCAATGCCTTGGGTACTGAAGGTTAAAGCTTGCTCGTAAGTATGGATAGCAGAGTATACAAGATGTATTATTTATTTTGAGGAACACCCTGCAATTATTCCTGACATATTGTGTAATTAGCCAAAATTACAGCATATTCACCGAGAGTGAAACAGAGGATAGCATAAATATTATGTGCAAGCCCACAGTCACTGAGCACATTTCATCTGGGTGCAGATATGTCTCATGAACCAACCAAGTGTGGTTCTCCCTGGCCCCCTGAGCTGTGCCAGCTCCTGAGCCAACACCCACAAAGGGGAAACACTGGGAGTAAAATCCCAACTTTCCCCATGCCAGCAATAGGAACTCAAGAGCTGCGTGAGGATTTAACAAATGGGAACACCCACACCACAGATTTTTCAGGATGACTGAGCCCAAAGCTCACACCAGAGAAGAAGGGGTATATTTCCATATACATTATCCCAAGAGAGGTGAAAAGGCAGGTTTGGAGGACATCTGGAGAAGCTGCTTGTCGGGCTTTGCTGCTTGGAGCTGACAGGAGGAGAAAAAAGCTCTGAAAAGCAGCTCTGCCCTCTTGCCATACTTGCAGCACCTCTTGGCCTGCAGTTTCCCAGAGAGAGGGTTTCCTACAGAGCTACATGTCAGACCCATCCTAAGGACTTCTCTGATGGCTCAGAAGTCCTGGGGAATGTTGTGGCAGTGCTCTGCCGTGTGTACATTTAGAAAGACTTTGTTTTGTTCTCTTAACTCCAACACGCAACATAAAACTTCTTCCCTGTTAATCAGATTTCTTCCTGGTTTCCTACAAAGATGTGGTTTGGCTATTTGGACATTCTACCCAGAATTTGGTCCATGGGAAGATGTACAAAACAAGTTTAAGAACATCCTTCTAAGGAATGCACATCTGGAATCAGCGTAGGACTGAGGTTGGACTAATCAACAGTGGGGGTCCCTTTCAGCCCTGCTGCTGGGTGACCATGACTTGGTGGCATTATCACATTCTGTACTCAGAGTTTTTGAAGGGCTCCACGATATAGTTCCCATCTCACCTCACCTTGAAGTGCCCCATACAAGGCACCCCAACACTAACAGTGCTCACATGAGCAGAGCAGACACCATCCCTGCTGTTCAGGCCTGCCACAGTGCTGGGATTTATGCTATTCTCAGATGCTAAATCTCTTCACTTCCCCCATCAATCCAACAGGCCTGAAATACTGCAGAAACACCAAGAAGTCCCTCACATGAACAAAACATACTATGGAAACAACCACATCAATCTTCCACTCTGCTCTGAACGCCTAGAAAAGTAAATTCATTAAAATAGAAAATGGACAGAACATGCTACCAACAAGCATAGAGCAGAAATTAATCACTTCAGATGCTATTGGTCTTGGAAAGGTACCTGGTCCTACCAACACTGGCTCACAGAAGTGCCCTGGATAATCACTGGATGTCAACTCAGGGAAAAGTTTGGGTCCCAGAGTCATTCTGCAAGCTTTAAATAGTCCCAAGTGATAACATCCTCTTTTGCTACAGTACTCCTCATGCAATCTTGCAGCATCTTCCAATGGGATGAGCATGTAAAACTCCTTTATTTAACAGGTAATGAGCCTGTGATGTGGAAAAATTAAAGCCTGACTCAGTCTGGTTGTATTACAAGAATTTTTTTTGCTCACTGCACTAATGCAGCTTAAGCAGTCCTGTAGCAGTTTGGAAGCGTTTCTGACTCAAAATTATGTTACTGAATTTCAACAAGTCTTACACAACACCCAAATGCATAATGAAAATGTGCTGCTTGTGCCATTCTGGTCTGAAACATTATACTTCAAAGAGCAAAATCATGCTAAAAATGGTCACTATTGTCACTCAAAGTTTTTTCCTTTTGCTTTGTGAAAATACACCTTTTTTAATAATGATTTTAATTTTCCATTAGAGCCAAAGGTTTCCTTCAAACTCATGAAAACACTCCAGGTGTGAGAAAGCCATCATCTACTTTGTTCCATCTAAAGCTCTGTTTTAAGTAGCGATGATGTTTTATTGCTCCTCTCTCAGCACAAACACCTAATTTCTGGTATCAGGTAGCCCTCAGGACTCCAGTGAGACAGGCAGGTTCATCTGCCACCCAACTGCTGTCTCAGAAGAGAGCTGAAATCAGTGAGCTCCTTCTCCAGGGATGCGTGTGCTGAGGATGACACAGTACAGATGAAAACAGAAAATCTGCCTCTCCAACAGGTTTCTGAACAGAGCTCCTGCTCCTCCAGCTGCCCAGGAGGGCTCAGAGAGGAGCTCTCAAACTTCACCTGGTGCTCGCTAATCATTTAAGAGCTGCTATTGGGCTGTAGCTCCAAAATCTTAACATTTATTTAATGGAAAATAGAGCTGTGTTATTGAAGAAACAAGACGAAAAAGAAATGTTTATGGAAGCAAGAAAGGAACAGCACGGAATGAAATTAAAAGAAAGCCAAAAGAAATGTTTAGAAACGTTTCAATACTGATGCTGTGTACCTGCCAGCAGGCAGAGCCCGTACTGATGAGCACACCACCACACTGCAACAGCCAGCAGAGAACTGCTGGTTACACCACACATTCTGCCAGCCTTTTTAGCAACCCACAGACAATCCCCACGAGAGTGTGACGCTGATCACCAGAGAATGACCGCAGGGACGGCTGCAGATCGATACCAGAGGCAGCCAGTGACTCACCCCGGCTCCGGTTACAGGAGCTGTGCCAGGGAAAGCACCAGCTACGGAGCAGGTGGATGGTCCAAGCCCCTCACCTGCCAGCATCTGATCCCTGCATCTCCTGCAGCCCAGTGGCTCCCAAGTCCCCAGGGAACTCTTCAGCAACCCAACCCTTGGCTGGGCACTGGAAGCCAAAACCAGCTGTCTTTTTGCTAATATCTACTGCTTCTCAGTGTTCTTGAAAATGCGGACTGGCTTTTTGCAGCCTGGCTTCATTTGCATCAGACCCAACTGCCTGACCTTTTGCGAACAGTTTTGCTTTGGGGATGAATGAAATGTATTTATTTGGCAGCTCAGGCAACACGGGTGGCAACTGCTAAGCAAAGAAACTATCTGTGCAGCCAGCAAGGGGATGGGACAGCCAACTATGCTTTTCTAGATAAATATCAATTAAGTGAGCATGTTCTATTAACCCCAAGATCTGTCTCTTTTCTTCCTTCATTTTAATCCAAAATGCTTAAATATCTCAAGAAAGGAACATTTCAGGGGGATTTTACCTTTATCATAACTGCAATCAGGTTTCAGCTGCAAGAGAGGCACAAGTAACAGAATTACATTGCCTCTCTGTGGTTATTTTGCCAGCTCACAGCATGTAGCTGTCCACTGGATGTTAACACATGCCCTTAACGGAGCAGGCTGCTGGAGGGAAGGTGAGACAGGAGCGCACAGAGCACTCCATGGATGCTGCTGTGGGATGTGGGAGAAGCTCTGTGCCCTCCATCACTGTAGTGACTGCGTCTAGCCCTGGATCTTCATCCTCACATACAGCCCCCACCATGAGAGGCAACCAGCCATTTTCTGACATCTATCAATGAAGTCACACACTCCAAACAAGAACTATTACGCTGAAAAGGTCCCAGGAAGAAAGACAGGGAGCACGGGCAGGTGACAGCATAACTGCTCCTCTCCTTTCACCACAGCTGCCCACCTTCTGGCCAGTGAAGTGCCAGAGGTCCACAGCTGAGGGCTTCTCTTCAGGAACACGGCAGTGCCAGCCAAGCACCATCAGAAACTGAGTTTGGTTTTGTGCTCAGTAACACTGAAGGAGGAGGGGGCACTGATGCAAGTCAGACTGAATTGGACAAAATTCCACCTCTCACACAAAACTTCATGGACAACAGGTGCACACGCTGCCAAGAAGAGAGAAGAGCTGCTACTGCTACCTTCCCCCTTGCTATTGAGCACGAGAGCTCAACAGTCTTCCAAACACAGAGCTCTGCCTAGAGCAGCAGAACCCCAGGCACCATCTCCTCAATGGGTACCCCAGCACAGCAGAACAGACACCTCCTCGTGACAAACTCAAAGCCACAGAGCAGATGCAGGAACAGAGCTGCACAGACCATGACGCTGCTGCTTCTAGCATTAACCTTCATCTCCCAGTGCAGCCCACTCCAGAGGGAAACAGCAGAGAGCAGAAAGGCCCTGAGGTGCTGCATGGAGCCCCATCACACCAGCAATCAGCCAGCAGCTCCTCCCAGAAGACAAGAAGGGCTCAGGACTCAGCCCACCACCCTGCCTCCAGGTTCATGGCTTTGTCCCTCTGTCACCTTTAGCCAGGGCATTCTGGAATGAACACAGGACAGCAGAGGTGTTTGACAGGTGCCATCTTGCATCCAGGTGAATTTTCTCAGCAGCCACATAAGCTCCAGCAGGGTGTCAGAAAGCTTCATTTCAGTGCTTGCAACAAGCAGAGCTGCAGTGTGGGGGCTGGAAAAGACCAAGTGAGTGGTCTGCCTGAACAGTGAATCCCACAGTCGTGTTCCACAGCTCTCAAGAAAGATGCCTTCTGCTTTACCATTTTAGAAATGTGTTGTAGCTGCTATTTTCAGAGGTACTATTAAGAAGCTGTAGCCCTACAGCCCTGTGACTGTGCTGCACAAATTCAGTCTCCGCATTGACTCCCTCAAGGCACAAACCCCCCATTCCTGCAAGCTGGATGAGAGGCACCCATGAATGTGTCCATGGCTCTCCTACAGCTTTTAATAGAGATGCAAAGTAAAACCAGCCTCTGGAAAGGCCGAGTTATTTCAGGATTCTGACACATGTCAGAACAGGGTGAAGATAAAACAATAGGTGTAGCAGCTTACTCCATGCTCAGAAAGGATAATGCATTAACACGAAGAATCTTGTGTTAGCTGGGGAATAGAGAAGAACCACGTATTAAACACGAGAACAGAGTACAAAGGTACTGTTCCCTGATAGACTATAGCCTGTACAGCCCAGGCACAGAGTAGATGTCTTCAGTACAGGTCACTTGTCAAGACATTTCCAAGATTAAGACGCAACAATAATGCAGTCATGGCAATGACGCTATGACAGCATACAGAAACGTATCTGTATTCAATGGTTAATTCTTTTTATTTAAAAGTTAGTTCTTTGGAGCTGCTTTCTCTGACTTGTTCTTGTCTGGGCTCTTGGTCACCTTCTGCCAAGCCATGGAGCTTACAAATATGAAAGGGATGTCAATCTCTTACATGTTTTGCTTGATAAAATTCTTCCTTTGATTTTAATAATAACAAATCACAGCTTGGTTTCAACAGTGTAGAAGTAGAAAAATCCCAGAAATAATGTGCACATGACTGTTCAGAAGGATAGATCAAATGTAACAATGCCAGAGGGATGAAACAAATGCCTACCTGGCCACTGTGGTTCATGGTATTCCTGTTCGGGGAGGGGAAGGAAGGAAAGCAGGTAAGCCCAAGTACGTTTGCACTTGCTCCCCACCACAGGGAGACTCATAATTGTGTTTGTCTCTCAAACAGCCTTGTCAGCTCCCATGGCAGCTCTGCTCTCCTCACTGCCCAAGTGAAGCTGATGATTGTTTTGGTTAATAGCTAACTTATCTGTTAAAATATGTAGTATCTGGTCTACTGGAATAATTCTAAAATTGTGTTGAATTCAGCAAAGCAAGAAAGGAAGGAAGAAAACCTTGTCTCCATTTTGGGTTTTTTTGGAACTCAAGCTTTTGGGTTGTGTATTTCAAAGGAACATTTCATTTAGAAGAATACCTGAAAGTTAAAGAAAAATACACATATAAAAATCTTCCATATGTAATTGCACCTTTCCCCTCCCCCCTGCAAAAAAAAACCAATCCAACAGTTGTATCAGTCATTGGTAAACTGATTTATATGGATCTTTTACGGGGAAGGAAAATAATCACTCATGAACCACTTTTTGCCCTGACTCTCCCATTTGGCTGGTGACGGAGGAATCAATCATTTGTATTGCTCTAATGGTGAGCCTCTGCTGGCTAACGATTTCCACTGCTCTCACAAGCACAGCTACCCCTGAGGCCATGGGGACAGAAGATATCCATCCCTCTCAGAGCTTGGATGACTTCCATGGATTTTCTTGGCATCAACCATACTCAGTCCAGAACTAGTACGAAGCGGCTTACTGACTGACATGTTCGCCCATAAGCTGTGTTGGGAAGCAGGCTGGCAGCTGAGTTTTCCATGGAGAAAGACAGGAACCTGCAGCTCTTCCCCAGATTTTAGAGACCGAGAGCATGGGGCTGCTATCTGACCCCCAAGTAACTGAGCGCAGCCACACACCATGACAGGCACCACATCTGCAAGTCACGAATGGGTGCAATACCACTGCCAGGGATCAGCTGGATAAAATGAAACCCATCTGCCAAGCTGTCATGAGCTGGAGGGAGCCTCTTCTTCCCTCCTGATTATTTTGGCATTCATTAGCACGGGTGGTGCAGAAGGAGCTTGCAGCACTGCTGGCAGACCTGCGACAGACTACCCCAACCAAGAAGCATGCATGCCCTCGAGGCTGTGCCCTTCCCCTTGGTGTTATCCAGGCTCATGTCTGGCTGGAGACTTGGCATCCATGCCCGTATCTCAGCTAGCACTTCCACGAGCTCTTGCTGTCTAGGTGATGCCACATTTCCAGCCATTTCCATTCCTGTCAGCCACTTCTTCAATACAGGACACAGCACCAAATTCTGCATAGGAGCAGGCAGAAGAACGTGATGGACCCCCCTTGGCTGGGCACACACCCAGATGTGCATGGACACACTTACAGGGATCCAGACGGAATTGTCCTGCAGGGAGCAGCTATGCCCTGGGTAATGCAGCTGGCATTTGGACAGTAGCAACAGAGTGAACAAATTCCACAGGCTGGGCAGGTATTACAGCTGTTCTGAGATGCACCATTCCACAAAAGGAGGCAAGGACTATGAGCTAAAAAGGTGGTTTTTACCCTGAGCTTCAATTATCATTTTCACCCTGCATGAAATCAGAAAGGACTTCAGGATTTAAGTCGGGGAATTTAACAGCTTGCAGATGACACACTTCTCAAATGTTTTAAATGAATCTCTGAATGAACAAAGTCCTTCTGTGTCCTTCAACTAAAGTTGCTCTTATATTTTACTTATACTGCTGCAAAAATATCTACATCCATATATTTTAAGTTCCAAATCTCTATTTATTATTCAAAATGAGAAGTACTGCAAAGGGAAAACATGGTTTAAGTTACTGTTTTTTTCCCATGTGCAAGCCATTTCCTTCACTTTGGAAGAAGCCTTTATATATCCTTAAGGAAAAGCATCCTTTCCCTGGAAGAGCACAAAATATGTATTCAGGCAGGGGAAAAAAAAGGAATTTAAAAACACTTTTTTTTTTCCCCCTGGGGTGAAAAACCTGTTTGAGAATGAGCTCTGAACTCTAAGCTGGAAACTCATCTACAGAAGCAACATATGAGGGGACTGAGATAATTCTACACAGTGCCTGGCATCACCTGACCCAAAGCTGCCTCAATTCAAACACGATTTCCCCAAGTAATAACACCCTTTCAGTGGGCTTCACTTGCATAAAATTTCTAGCAATCCCTGAAGATATTGTGGTTGATGCTCCAGCCTGTCTCCCTTTGTGCAAGGCTGCCAAACTGCTCCGCTTTGCTGTTCAGTGGCCATGGCATGATGGAAGGCCACCTCTACCCCAGCTCTCTGCAGTGCGCTCTGCCTGAGAAGATGGTTGGTGAAGCAACAGTGACAGCTTTCACAAACAAGCTGGACCCACCAGCCCACGCTTTCCAGAGTGCTATAAAACAGCTGAAGAAGGGACGTGCTTGGATGCTTTAATTCAGACACAAATGGGATGACAGTACTTTGTTCAACTATTTGTTGGCAGGGAAGTCATATGGAGAGAACTGCTTGTCTAGTCTTCTGCATTCAACTCTTGGATCCATCAGTCCCTGAGGAAGAATACACCTCTTGAACCTGCACCAACAAGCCATGCCATACAGTAATTTCTTTTGAATCCTCTATCAAGTCACTATGGTTCAGAGCAAAATACATAATTTATAGATGTACAATTGCAGCAAATGACCTGTATCAACTCACAATAATGGGATTAAGCCCATGATTCCAAATGTTCAGTTTAGTCCACAGCACTCAGTGTCCTTATTTGGCCTATTGTAAACTAGTAAGTCATCTTGGAGCAAAACACATGCAAGAGCTCTAAAAGAACACAGTGTGCATGTAGGACAGCTGCCTTTGCCCATTGAAAAGATACACAAAACTAGTTCTCATTTTACAACACAGTCCCTATTGCAACCAACAAACGAGATGTTTCTGCAGTCTGTTTTCCCCAGCAGCTGATAGCTTTGATTATACAAGATACTCCTGCATGGATCTGGTTCCCTCCATAGCTTGCCAAAACCTGTGACTACTCATACCCACTATGCGAGACTCAACTGCTCCGGGGTGCAAATTCTCCCTTCCCATACAAGAGCAGGAGTATGTCATCTTCACTTCACACAGGCTGCAAAGCGGAGCACAAGGTGCCAACCAGTGCCAAGTACCTCTGCTCACCCACGTCTTTACTGAATATTTTAGTTACAGCACTGTTTGAGTCACATATTAAAACATGTATTAAACAGCTGACTTAACCAATGTAAGCTCACACAGTTACTTTACAGAAGCAAAGAGCAAAGGGAACATGAACCTCCACCAGAGTTGTATTTGTGTAATGCGCAAGCTACAGCTCCACCACTGCTGCATCCTGAGCTCAGTGGCAGCAGGGCCCAAAGCATGGCGTGCCTGTCCCACCTTCAGGAATTAGGTCTCTGTGTCAGGTAACTGCTCCACAGCTGGAGTTAGTCTCACCTTCCGTAACATGGGAAGAATCCTCTCCATTTGGTAGAGCTTGTTGAGTACTATAGATGAGAACCACTCTGCAAATTTGAAGTATTTTGACAGTTACTCCCCACAGTCATAAGACAAGGTCATGTTTAAAAAAGTAAGGAGAGATTCCCTAGCACTGTATCATCTCCAAATACCACTGTACCTCTTTTGAACATGGGTGTTTCTCTCATTCCCCTCACTGACTTGCAAACTACTGAACCAGCATATCATTAAGTACACATAATCACTGGGGTTGTGGGTCACTGCACAATGTATGCACATTTTTTAAACCACTTTCAATTCATTTGCATATCCTTTTTTGCGCAGAAACTGGATTCTGAAATGAGCAAGTTATCTGGGCACAATACACTCCCTTGAATAAACAATCAGAGCAGCAGAATCTCTGTGGCATGCTGCCTCCTGAGCAGCACACCCAAGACCAGGAATACGATGTATCAGTGAAATAAATCCCTATTTAAAAGATAGATGTAGGAAACTAAAGCAGACATAGTCCATAGCCTAAGGAAAGGACGTTTGAATTTCTTTTTCATAGCAACTTAATTCCTCTACTTCTTTGATTTTGTAAAATGAATACAGTACTGGTTACAAGAGATTGACTGACAGCTCTAAAGATTGAGCAGTTCTATTTTTACAACACTGAGTAGCACTGATCCTCCTTCTAAGTCAATAAAAAGATTCCCTTAAATCACTCTGGCCTCTAAGTTATCGAAAATGTTCCTCAGCATGGAAGTCCATGCAAGCTGAGGAAATTCTTAAAATTCATCAATTCTTCACAGGCATTTACTGAGTCCAAGGAAGCAGAATTGGACCTGTGCAGCTGGAAGCACTGGGGTAGGACCAACAGAAAGCCTTTCCAACCACATCCTGCTGGAAGCCACTCAAACTTTAATGAGACATAACATCTTGAAATCTAGGTAACAGGTCTATGCTTCCCAGCCCTTTTAGTCCCTAGGAGACCACATTTAACAGCAGATTACCATGGAGTGGAAAGAGGAATAGAAAAACATTACTTCAGTGAGACTCCCAGTTCATATTCTTGATCCTTCAAAGAGTGATTCCTGAGCAAAAATGCCACATTTTTTGGGCAAGAACCGTGTTCTGGTCGCGGCTCACAGGTTAGCTAATATATAGGATTGTCCAGCAAGCCACCACTCATCATAACTTGAGTAGGAAAAAAAAAGATGGGCAACTTTTTCCCTTTAAATATTTCAATTCATGCTATATTTTAAGTATTTTACAGCCTTTTGTGATACCTGCTTTAAAGCAGACCATTAAAGAAACTGGTTTGCACAGCCTAACCCATGAATTGAGTCTTCAGTCTCGTAGCTACGGTCCCTGCCCCACAGCCTGTGAATCTGGAGTGCTGACAGCAATCTAGAGTAATTATTCTTTCCCCTTTGTTGACAACAGTGTTGACAAGTGACCTTCTATGGTGAGAGGCTTTGCCCCATTTCCTTCCCTTGCTCAGAGGAGTACAGGTCATGTACCTCAGTCTACAGACCAGAAGAGCAGCCTTAGCTACCTCTGACACCTTGGTGGAGAGTCATTACCAACAGACCCCAGCTTTGGAGAAGGGGCTTCATGATGAGACTGATCAACAAACGAAACCAATGTACATGGAAAACATGGGAGGGTTACACAGGTTGATGGTACATCCCGAATGGCTAAGTGAATGAGCATCTCTCTTTTTTAACCATTATACTGAAGAACACCTGAGAAAACTACATCTTCACAGCAGCTTCTCAAACCAATCTCTGTTTTCTTACCTTTATGGTGATTTATAGCAGTGAAAAAAATAAAGCAAGACATAAATCATAACTCCACTCAGAAATCATGGAGGGCCTATTCTTGCCAGGTGCTGAGTTCTCACGCCTACCAAGGACAGCTGAGAGCACAAAGCAATGCTCAGAACTGAAACTGTCGGTGGTGGGACTTCATCGTGGGAATGTGAGCAATGTGTACACTAGGGCAAAGTTCTTCACGAGGAACCAAGACTCAGCACACACAAGCACAAAAGAATAAAGGAAAGAAAAAAGACAAAAAAGGACTACCCTAAACAGCATTTTTAGGTCCTTGCAAGCTCAGAATCAGGTGCAACCGTCGTGCAGCTGCCATTGAGAAAGCTTTCTAAGCTAATGAAATTCCCTGTGCAACTCTGCTCATGAAGTAGCACTTGATGAATTTAGTTATCAAATGGCCACAATTTTAACTGATCCTCAGTTTATCGATTTCCTTGTCTCCATGCAGAAAATAAGAGGCCATTTAAAAAACTTATCTACAAGGAAGTAGAAAAAACCAGTTCTGGGTGAAGCTCGCACAGATGAAGCTGCTGGGCCATTCCTGCCGGAGGACCCACTTGTGCTCACGCTTCGGACAGTGGTGGAGGGATGCTGGCAGCAGGTCACTGCCCCCCCATCCCATCAGACCAGGGGAGGAGAGCCGCCAGGACCCAGGCCAAAGTTGAGCGCGGAGCAAGCCTCGTCCCCAGCCGGTACCCGGCGGTGCCGGGAGCGCCCCGGGGCAGCCATCCCGGCGGGTCCGGGGCTGCCCCGCTCCGCAGAGTGGGTTCCCACAGCCCCGGCCCGCCGTACTCACCCGGTCTCCTCCTCACCGGCCTTTTCCTGCCGCTGCAGAAGCGCACTTTGCTGAAGACCCCCAGGACATGCCTCTCGCATAGGGAGCGCCCGTCCTTGCTGGGGCTGGAGCGGCGCTTGGAGGCGGACACCCGGTCGCTGTTGGACTCCCTCGCTTGCCGCTTCTGTCGGATGAGCGAGCTGGCGATAGCCGCTGCCATCGCCGCTCATGGGCCCCCCGCGCCGCTCCGCTCCGGGGTGCGCCGCCCGGGCGCGCTGGGGCCGAGCCGCCGCCGCGCCCCGCAGGGACCGGAGACGGGGACGACCCGCTTAACGCGCTGCAGCCCCAAGTCCCGGCGCCGGGGAGGGCTCAACCGGCCAGGCGGAGCAGGGCGCCCGGGCTAACAACCATGGCTGGACGCCGGACCCCGCCGCCCATGGGTCTGTCCCCGGGGAGAGCAAATCCCGGCGCGGGCGGCCGTCGCCGAGACCCCCGGCCGGGCTGGCAGCGCCGCGTAGATCCGGGAGCGGCCGCCCCGCTGGCGAAGGTCCGCTGTGTCCAAAGGATAGGGGGACGCGGAGGATCCGCGGGTCCCTGCGGCGCGGTGCCGCTCCGCTCCGCCCGGGCGCAGGCGGCGGCGCTTCCTCCCTCCGGCCGCCCTCCGGCAAGGGGCTGTGGGATGAGTCAGAGACCCCTCGGCCCGCGGGCAGCCTCGGCCCCAGCGCGGTGGCTCCGAGGCGCTGCGCGGCAGGGCGCGCACATGGACGCGGCTCCGCGGCCAGGCTCAGGGAGAGCCGCGCTGCATTTCTGTTCGCACTCCTCCTCTTTCTCCTCTCCCCCCCTACCCACTCTGCTCTCAGAGAGGGCGGGAGGGGAAGGAAAAAGCAGCCACAGGAAAAAGCAGCAGGCCAGCAAACAAATTAAAAAGAAGGAAGAAAAAAATTAAATTAAAAAAAAAAAAAAAAAAAAAAAACCCCGGCGCCG
>VWZT01010552.1:220610-259679 GCA_013397055.1 Pachycephala philippinensis | reverse complement strand
CGCGGCGGCTCTGCCCCTTCGCCCGGGCAGACCCGCCGCCCCCGCCGGCAGCCGGGCTTCCCCAGGACCGCAGCCCTCCCGGCGGATCCGCCTGCCACTCGTGCATCCACCCGGGCCGCCTCCCTGGCCACTGCTGTCGGCGCCCGAGCACCCAGCCTCGGCAGCCGAGCGTGTCCGTGGCTTTCCCTGCTTCTCAGTGGAAGCAGAGAGAAGGGGCAACCGCGGCAGCCCGAGGGCTGCTCTGCCGGGGACCGGTTCCTCAGCCGGGGAGCGTGCGGGCGGCTACAGCGGCGGTGGGCACGGCTGGGATGCCCCCAGCCACCGCGGTCCCACGACACACCGCCATCAGCAGGTACTGGGCCGGCTCCCGCCTACCTCCAGCCATAAAACTGCACCGAACAGAACTGAAGGTGCAGATACATGCAATGTAGCAATGGCAGTACAG
This sequence comes from Pachycephala philippinensis, assembly GCA_013397055.1. Classification (NCBI taxonomy): domain Eukaryota; kingdom Metazoa; phylum Chordata; class Aves; order Passeriformes; genus Pachycephala; species Pachycephala philippinensis. The sequence goes on along the minus strand of VWZT01010552.1, from coordinate 259,234 downwards.
GACTAATCCAGTCCTGAAGGTGTACGGGTGGTGCATGTCCCCAGCTGGCAAGCGTTACCCCAGTTGGTGACACGCCCTAGGAATTACCAGCTTTAGCAAAATAATCTTTTTAACTACTTCACCTCTAAATTCTAAAAATTTTCTAAATTCTTCACCTCTAGACTTCAGCTCTAAACTATTTTAATGTATTGGGGGAAAAATACAGTTGAAACAATCACCCATAATGTCCATAAAGGTTAAGTAAACTCTGGCATTACTTCCTGATGAAGTAAAAAAGAGATTTTTACTCTTAGTCTCCATGCATACCAAAACAAAGTGGAATCAGGTTCTCCAGGCTGTTGATCTCTTTTTAACTACTGCCAACTTTTTTTGAGCAGATTTGCCCATCCCAATCAATAAAGATTTTTCTCCCCTTTCCTGTAGCTAAAATGCTTCGTATTTTAATTTTCTCTATCGGATTATTTCACTTGACATCAAAGAATTATTGCAGTACAAGGTACAGGCTTGGCCTAAAGAAAGCTGTTTGCAATCAGAGAATCACTGTCTGAACTGCCAGTGAATTATCCAAAGCTTCATCTTCAAAGGATGTGGGGATATCTCGTATCTTCTCAAGAAAAAGGTTTTCCATCTATATATAAAGATACTTTTTTTGCCTGTAGTCTTCAAATCTCTGGTGAAAAAATGCTGCTTTTATCCACCCCATATATTAAATAAGTTCCAGTTATTTTGATGTGCGACTAATTTGTTTTGTTGTGTAGCTGTAAACTAGGAGCAGCAGCTCTGCACTTAAAAATGATCCTAATCAGTGATAAAGTCGGTCACAGTACTTTTTTTCCTGATGATTTGTGGATCTGAAAAGAGAGTTGCTGCAACTCTTAAGAAGAAAGACTTCTCCCAGGTTTTTCCTGCTTCTGCAGTGACTGAATTAAATTAAGCCAAAGCTTGTGAAACTGAATGTAGTGTTGCATTTGCCAACATGCAGGTCTGTCTTTATCTATAGATGGCCAAGGAGTCCACGGGGTTTGGTTCCGAACGTGGGCACAGTGCCAGGAGCTCCTGGTGACAATACTGACATGCGCACCTGCTGCGCGCAAGTCAGAGCGTGCCCCAACTTCACAAAACTTTCTGAAGAGCCCAAGCTTTTATAAACACCAAGCAAGCCCAGAGTGGTTGTGAGCTGGAGAATGGAAAGCCAACCTCATCATGCTCCTGCATTGTCATTCTCACTGGTGAAACGTTACCTTTGGTGGCCTGCCAAGTGAAACAGAAAAGCCTCCATGTGCTTTCATCTCTAACAATGGAAGTTCTCTCCTTCAACTTCCATTTGGGTAAACAGAGCTCAAAACATCTCCCATTTTCAGCTGTATCAGCTACACCTCTTTGAGGGTTGTGCAGCCTACACTGTTCCAAACCAACTAGCCCCTGTCAAATGCACAGGCTGCATTCCTCATTGCTACCAATGGAAGCGGAATTGTTTGAGCAAACTGGGCCAATATGGCATTTTTCCTTAAGGAACATAATTTTAAAACATATTTATATATAATATAATATCTATATTATATAGTTACTATGGCAATTTTTCTCCCATGCCTCTTCTCCCCAGGCTTCCTCCTCACTTCAGTCCCAGTCTGCAAAGCTGCACAGTGCACCCTATGAAAAGGGAATGCAAGAGTAGCACCGATGCATGAAATGACCAAGACAGACTGTTTTGATAACACTGGAGAGACATGCCGGTGCTCCTCCTGCAGTTTGTGGAGAAAGACCCCATCTGGCAGAGGTTCAGACTCCCTGTGGCCGTTGCAGGATCAGACTGACTGTGCTCACTAAATATCCCCACCCCACCCCAAACATACAAGAGCCTCTCCATTAGGCACTCACTATAGAAAGTGACCAATACCAGTATTTCAAGACACTGCCATTTCTGAGGTTTCATTCTCTTGATAAACAAACTCTTCTGTCCTTAGTGCTGAGGTTTAAAATGAAGGCCTGGCTGAATTTCAGGGCTTTGGTGACTTGAGCAGAGAGGAGATCTAGAATTGCACTCCCTTACCTTCCTAAACAGAATGATCTATCTAGGTCAAAACGGAGGTTACTGGCATCTTTCCTTAGTGAAGTGCAATAATTCCCGCAGGGTGGCTAACAGAATATCCTGTTTATTTTTCATAGAGCCTTCAAAAGCCATGGGCTGTGTTCTGTAGCTTCAGTCATTAGGCATATCTCTGCTTTACTAATTCTGTACACACAGAGCTAACTACAGATACAAACATATGCAGGTTTTTTGCTGTTTTATCTGCAGAGCTACTGAAAATGCATACATGAAAATTAAGGAAGAGATTTACATTTAATACCACTTTAAAATGTGTGTGCACGTTGCTGTAGTTGAATGGGAAAAAGAAAGACGCCCATCTCTGGCCAATAATTATGAATGGCCTAATTCACCATTTTACAGCAGCATAGCAACAAATCTCTTCCAATAGGAAGGCACTGTTGAGTTTGAAAGTCTGCATGCAGACACCTCTTAAGAATTGTACCAAATTTCCACGCTGTGTAAATTACATCTAAAATGTGCATTGCCAGGGCTGCTTATTAAGCAGAATTAAACCCATATCCATGTTTTATTAACTTTATTCTTTACAAGGTAGCCCCTTGTTGCATGTCTAGCATAATTAAAATTCATGCAGCTCTGGCATTCCGCAGTCTCTGCGTGGGTGGACTTCTTGAAAAAAAAACATGCCTGGGTAACCTGATAAAGAAAAGAAAATACCTTACTGCATTTTGCTCGGTTTCTGTGCAGGGTAATTCTGTTTACAATGCATGAGTTTATATCTATGTTTGGATGCCTAATAGGAATTCACATGGCCACTTTAAAATATGCTATTCAGGGAGAGAGATTTGGCCCTAAAACAGCAGCAGAGTACAAGAACTGGCTGGCTTTCTGGGCTGTTCTCGCACATCTGAGCTTAGAGCTGACTTGGCCTTTTAATAAACACAGAAGAGCCTGCATCACCTGATTGCTATATTGAAATAATTCATTTAATGGGCCCTTCACTCCCTTTTTTGCCTTCAAAGATTCAATTAAACAAAATTTGCAACTCATCACAAGAAATATTTATTAGTTTAGCTGGTGTCTTTCAGACCAGCTCCAGCCTGGGGAGAAGTTGGGCCTGTCTGGGTGTTAAAGCGAGGGGCAGGTACGCAGCTGGCACACTGCAGAATTAAACCACTATTGCAAAAAGCAGGCCACAAGCAGCACCAACACAGCAAAACCAACTGCAGCCTAGAAAAAGAAATAATTCTACTAGGATTTTATACATTCACATATATTTTTTTCCTTTTTAAGAGAAGCTTTTCTACTTAGTAGGAGCTTTTATTTCTCCTTGTTGACTTGTCACCTGTATCAGATGGAGGCAGGGCAACACAAGAAAGCTTCGCCTCACTGAAGGGAACTGTGGCTGTCTAGAAATGAAAGTGTTGTGAGGCATTTTTCTTCAAGAAGCCTCCTGTATGGCTGAATAGACTTTTGTCTCCAGGGTTCTGGAAGCACCTGCTGGGATCATTTCCCTGAAATGAAGCCTGAAAAGGAGCAGTAGCAGGGACCATCTCAAACTGTTCCCACATATAGAGAGACCTCCCTGCAGACGGGTCAGTGCCTGTCCCCCAGGCCAGAGCCAGACCTGAGGCTTGTTCAAGGTGGGCTCATCACAAATCTGTTTTTATCACCTCAACCCAACAGTCCTGTTCATCAACCATTCTGTCATTGCCTTCTCCAATGGGATCAGGGTATGAAAAACTGTTGTCCTTGCAGTGATACACTTCAGTTGTGGCTTCATAAGTGGCAGAAGTCCAAGAGGAAGGGCCTGCAAACACCTGCCTGGGGACTGCTCCCGCACAGCACTTCAGTCATAAGGGCAGTGCAGGGAGGCGGCCTCGCTGAAGGATCTCCCATCAAGGAGTAACGCAAGGATGGACACTCTGCTTGCAGGTCACTTTGTGCAAAGCAGAGCCAAGAGCCCACTCTTGCTGAGCAAGGGGCATGCAGACAACCAGCTACTCCAGGCTTAGAAACACCCACCTACACATCTGGAAAGAAAACTCAAATATCTTCTTGCCTGTACTAGAGCTGCTGAATTTAAAAGACAGGAAAGACAGCTGCCTCTCTTCCTTTCTTCCTCCCTCCACCTCCTCTTCCTCACTGGGCTCCTCCCAACACCCAGCAACTTACTCCATCCACTTGCTTAGGGACTTTTCACCCATGGCTACCTGTCAAATAGCCTTAAGCCACGGGAACTACAAGAACCTGGAAGAGGAAGGGAAGTGTGGACTTGAGATTTCACTCCAGGTCTTACATCTGCATTCACAGTGTGTTAGAAAAAGACCATATCCCTTGTGTTTTCAATGCAGAGCAGAAGCTTGAAGTGAAATAGGTGGAATAGCCACCACCGAACAACCCCAGTTGTGAGCCTGAGGCTGAATACCCACACATCATGCCCTTCTTTGTCTAAAGCAGAGAGTCAGTCCCCAGACCTCAGGATAGCAGCTCTTTTAGAACAAGACAATTCCTACTCTTCTCCCTAGGAGAGGTCAGCCATCCCCACTGTCCTCTTTGAATCCTGTTTGATGACAACCTGTAGCCCATTTTGGCCTACAGTTTCAACAATGCCAGAGATGCCCAGGTCCCAAGGACACTGAACCTTGTTGTGACTGGATTTACATGTCACCTGCATGAAGGTGGTGTGGTCTGGGTAGAGAGGGGGAGCGTGACCCCACAGAGCAGCTTCAGGCCCAAGGCCCCCAAGCCCCTAGACTCAGGAGGTCTGAGAGGCTGCCTATACTTTTCCCTCTCCCTGGGAGGAAGGAAAACTCATGTTGTAACCATGCAGCCAGACACCAATTTCAACCAAAACCATTTCCAAGTGTGTCAGGAAAAGCCTTTCAATTTAAAGTTTCTGTCAAGATGACTTTTCTGAAAGTCAAAGAGATCCTTCCTGATTAGATCTTGGCTGAGGCAAACCAGCCCGATTATGTGATTGAGAACGACAAAAAGGAGGGAGGGAGAGCAAAACCCCTATCATGCTCCTCCAGCAGGAATGTGGGACCATCTGCTCCACAGCAGGTCAAGGCTTGGAGATGGAATACATCCACCTCCTTAATACACCTTTGTGGCACTGGCATAGGTCAAGAGGGGGAGGAAGGGCCAGAAGATGTCAAGGAGAAATACCAAACTCCCTCCAGACCCATAAATCTGTCTATCTGCACGTAATGGATTCTGACAGACCTAAACAGGCCATGGAAAGTTCCCTGACCCCAAACTTTGCTTGTCCCTTCATCCAGCCTCCAAATCCACATGCCCAGGATTTGCAGCCTGAGCTAGGTCATATCTCAAATCCTGCTGGCTCAGCAGAGCAATGCTTCACTGGGGCAGCCCATTTCTCTGCCACTCAGCAAAGGGTCCTTCCAGCTTGGAGAGCTTGGAGGAAAAGCATCAGCTCTGACAAGACCTGGTACTCCCACTGCCATCAAGCTCTGCAGTACATGAGTGCTGGGACATTAATCCTGCCCTAAAGGATGCCTCTGAAGTTACATGCATTCAGATTGCATCTTAATAAAACCTGCTTATTTCTCCTGCGTACTGCAAAGGCATATTCAACACTAAATGTAAATGTGAGATTACAGCTGTCATGCAGCCAGGACAAGGTTTGAAAACTCCCTCATCCCCTGCTGACCTAAAGTGTTGGCTAAAAAGGATCTGGGTGAATACGTTGTTTCCCCCACAAACCCCTGGCTTCCAAGCACACCTCTTGCTATTTGCATTGTAATTTATTTCCCTCCCCAGCAATAAATCAACTCCTCTATCTCTCCAGCAAAATGAAATCCCATGTCTTCTTTTTCCAGACTCTCGGAGCTGCTGCAATCCAGACACCAATAAAGATATCAGTGGTCTGGAAGGAAATCTAAGTTTGCCAAGGATACAAAGACTAATGCAGTAGTAATTAATGATCGCAGTTAAGTCTGGTGAAGAGAATGAACTGACACGGAAACTGAGTTCATAGAAACAAGTTTCCTTTTAACACAGCCAGATCAAATCTCTGGGGATGAATTGTGCAGTCTGTATTACTTCAAGACTGGGCAATTTTTTTTCCTCAGAAAGCAGTGACTCTGGGAATTGGGAACCATGTGAGAGAGTCAGCTAAGAGGAGCTTTCTGCACAGAACTGCAGCTAAAAGAGCCCAAGCCCATGGAGCAATAGAGAGAGAAACAAGCAATGCTCTGTTACGTTTGTACCCAGTGCAGCAAACACCAGTATCACAAGAGTCACAAAGTCTGGCTGCCACACTTCAGAACTGGCAGAACACAGAGGGCCTGAGGACTATAAAGAATATAGATATAGTGAAAGACATGAGCAGTTTAGTCCCTTGTTTGCAGCAATAAGCACATCTACAGGGATTCACATGGGGCCACTCTTGAAAATGCTCTTGGTACTCACCTGTATTTAGCCTGTTAATACCATGGCCACTGATAGTTTGGTGTTGCTGAAAATCTGGCCACACAAGACAAATGGTTGAGACCCTCAGTGTCCAAGAAAATGACAGAGAAAACTTAGCCCTGACTGATAAATCTCTCACCTCTCAGTAAGAACATTTTTGAAAGGAGGGACTGTCTCAATCCAGCAAAGTCAGAGTGAGATCTGGAGGCTGTAAGTCAAGGCAAGGCTCATGTTTATTGTTAATATCAAAGGTAATTCATCACGAGAACAACATGGCAAGAGTTATGATGGATTTGCTATCATTTCACCCTAAGAACCAACCTCTTTCAAAAATAGATGAGCTGATATCACAGTGCACAGGGTACAAGGGACCCTGGAGAAGTCACCCGTGTACTGAGCCAGCAGTACCTTCATCATCACTGACAAGGCTGGTGTGATGGTCCGATCTCTGATCAGGGACCTGCAGCACTGTTAATCCCACAGCTCCCTTAGGAATGTGGCTACCACTTTCAGCTGAGAAAGGCTGCTTCTAACATCTCCAAATCCCACCTAGCTACAAGTTTCTTGCCCTATTGATTATGCCTGCCACAAAAGACTTACTGGGCTTGCTCAGTGCACTCCTGACTTGAGTTATGCTGGAGATCAGACTCATAATCACAACTGGTCCCTTCTGCCTGGCTTCTGACACTCACCCAGCGTCAGTCAGTATTAGAGCTAAGATGAACAGAAATCCACTCTGCAGAAAATCTTGCATTAAAAGTTACATTTCTTTCCCATGTGAAATGAAAATGAGACCTTTTGGAGCTCACTATGAAATGCCAGAAAAGAAGAAAGCACACTGACGTGGTAGAACTGATGGTCTCACCACTGTCCAGATCAAGTCTCTTCTTTTGCAGTAGGCAGAGCATGAAACCTGGCATTGAAACCCCTGTGCAATGCGCTCTTCTGAAATGACTATTTCCTTTCTCCCTTGCACAGTTTGATAAAGTGGCATTTTTCAAGGGGAAAAAGCACCACTACTGATTGTTTGGCTACTCCTTCTGAATGCATCCATCACAGCCTCCCAGCCTGTACCACTCACACGTGTCTCTCTGACATGAATTACAGTTCTGGCCTTTTCTTCTCTCATACTGCTGAGCTCCTGATGTGCCTAAAGCAGAAGATGCAATAGCTGTTCTAACCACTTTCTATGGCTCTTCTAGGGCTTTGCAAAAACAGCTTTTGGACATGGACAACCCTGTTTCCTTGCATCCTTTATTCATGACCCCTCTACAGCTTCTATCTTGGACAAGGAATTCCCGTACAATGTGATTTCTTTCCTACTCTCTGGCCATGCTTGCCTGCCCTCCCCCTTCATATGCACATTTCTTTTCTCACTTCAGGGACAGAGTTAGTGTCCCTTTGGTCTCATTCCATCACATAACAGAAAAAACCATTCCACTAAAGGGCTGCTGGACCCTGCTACAAACAGGTCATTGATCGGACCTGGTGTCTGGAGACTACCCCAGTAAAGCAGCAGAATTAAGCAGAGAGGGCAATGCCTTCTATGAGTCATGGAGAAACAGGCTACTGCTTACCCATAAAGTCATGATCTAAAGCATTCCTGTTGAATGCAGCTGGGTCCTACAGGATGAGAGGACAGGATCCCGAGTTTCCCTTTCTACTCCCACAAAGAAGGCTGCAAAGTTGGAAATGCTGCCTTCCCACCACCCCAAGGGCAGCATCAGCTTCCCCTCCTGTAACATCCAGCACAATGTCCATGGCTTATCCTTGCCACCTGCCCCCACAGCTTTTACAGGAGCCCATGGGCACTCCTGCCCCTGCTCAGGGGCAAGGGGCAGCCTCCGATAATGAGAGGTGCTGGCCAAGGCAGCCAGCAGCAGTCCAACAAGAGATGCTGTAACATTGCCAAGTGTTGTCAGATGTAGGGAAACTCTCAACAAGAGCTTTAATCTTTCATTATGATTGAATGCTTCTGCTCTAGCCTGTTGGAAATACCATCTCCTGAGATGCTATGGGCTCACTGAAGCTCATGCAAGGTAGTATAAACCAGGGGGCAGGTTATTAGCATTTTCTTTTGGCAGAGGCTTATACATAAGACTAGCTGTGCTTGGCAATTGGAAAATGCACAAGTGTGGGGGTGAGGAGCCTGAATTAAAAGCCACTTAAGTGGGTACTTGAGTAATTATTGGGAGGCTTCTGAAGAGACATTTTTGTCAGTAATTAAGGAGAACATGGCTTTGTGCTGGGTACAGGTGGCAATATGGCAACAGAGATCCTCAGCACTCCACAGAGAGATGACCAGCTATCCATTAGCTGCAGAGGCGTGTTGGGATTTTCTGCCCAGAAAGCATCCTTCAGTCTTGAAAGAGGGCCAGAGCAGCAAAGAGGCTGAAATCCCAGTACTCTCACAGTCTCAGATTTTCTGCACCAGGGAAAAGGAGGCACAAAATTATTTTTATGAAACTGCCTCATTCCTGAGGTAGCTGTTCTTCAACAGTTAGGTCCCACTGGTGTTTCTGTCTTCCAGAGACCCTGTTTCAGCTCCAGAGGCTCTGTATTCCTGGGCGACCTCCCCATAAAAAGGAAGTGAAGCAAAACATGCTGGGCAGTTCCAGCCTAGAGGGAGGTTGGCTTATGCTGCCTGTCAGTGGCTTGGACCAGCGTAGTTGTGATCTGGTTGCAAGGACGCTCTCTCCCCCGTAACTTGTTTTCATAAGCCTGATGCAAACTTTGTCACTGGCATGCTTGGCTTTGGGAATCCTTCTGTTTGCTAAAGAATGCCAATAATGCATGTTCCCTCCTCAGTGTTGAGGCAAATTTATTATTTCTTCAGTCCATTAGGGTAGCTACTTCTAAAAACCCAGATACTAAACTGGATACTTCTAGTGCCTCCAATACCCACTTCAGCCCACCTCAAGTGCTGTTAAATGTGGGGTGTAAGATGGTGCCCTCAGATGAAAAAACTGATTTGACAGGGAAGTGACTCAGAGCTACTTTTAAGTCTGCAATGACAAAGTCAGGCACTTAGGAAATTAAGTGTGTAGACCTGTAGCTAGCAGGGCAGTGTCTGTCTCCTCATTAAAGATGCAGGTAAAGAAGCTTGAAGGCAGTAGCAGTAAAAGGAGCATATGCAACACAAACATGTCCTTGTGAAAGAGCATAATTCATAGACACTTCATTACCTTCAACAACTTTGAGGTCCTTGCTTATTCATCAGCAAGTCTTAGCTGCCATGAGCCAAAAAAATGGGAGCTGGGATTATCAAAATCTAAATAAATGAAGCAGACTTCCAGATCTCACTGATGCCCCAGGGGTCTCCCCATAAGCTCCAGCCTCAGCCCCTTACACTACCAATGCTCTGTGTGACGTGTGCAAGAGATTCCTGTGCAGCAGGCACCAGCTCTCACCCCAGTTAAACACGCCAGACTGACTCCTGCAAAGTTCCCCTTGCAAAAAAACAGTTGACATAAGGAGGCAGACACCAGGAATTTGTTCTAGAAAAGGTTACATGCTACTCCCAGCCTTATTATTTGCACATGGATAGCTCCAGCAATTATTACAATTCTCTCACTTTTCTTCCTTGGCTCCTGGCACAATGTAAGGTCTGAAAAGTTTTCTTTCTCTTTTTATTTATTTAAACATTTGACATGGACTCTGTCAGTTTAAATTTGACCCAGCTTTGCAATGTTATGGGGAAAAGAAAAATAGAAAAAATTATGGAGAATTCATAAACCTTCAGAAAAACAGGAAATGTGCCCACAATATTGTGCAGCTTCAATGAAAGCTTTTCTTTTTAAAACAAAGGATGCTCCCTTGTGTTGTTTGAAATCCTGGCATGGGAGCAATTAAGAAAGTGAAACTGGCTACAAACTAAAGCAGAATGGACATGTTTCATAGATCTTCATTGCCCAGGCAGAAAGAAACATAAACAGGGCATAAATAACAGCAGTCAGAGGACAGATAAGCTGAAGGACAATGCTGGCTCAAGAGGAAACGGGTAGGAACTGGCCAACAATAAATTTAGACTAGAAATTAGATGTGGTTTCTAGCAATCAGAGGAGTAAGACACTTCCAACAGGACCACTGGGCACATTGCTGTTCTCATCCTGCTCCTTCTGTTCCAAGGCTTTTTGTGCACATTTGTAAAAAGATTATGTGACACAGCCTGCAAAAACATGAGCCAAGAGACCCTTTCTCTCATCTGTAGCACCAATACTTTTGGTCTTTCAAAAAGTCTCTTTTTAATACTCTAAGAATGGGGACACATTTGATATGCATTCAGTAGGTCAACCTTTGCTAATTGATTCATCTTAAAATATATCTATACTAATAGCCTTGCACATTTAATTGATGAATTGAAGTAAGCAACAGCAATTACTGAGTGTTTTTATTTAGTGGTGTCATTAAATAAAGCGAAAGCAAATAAGATCCCATAAAATACAAACGGTCTTATCTAAGAGTTGTTAGGGAGGCAGTGACAGAAGTGCATTCAGTTAAGCGTTTATATTGTTACCATCATTCAGACATCAGCTCCAAAGCTTATCTAATTTGAAAGCCACTCCTGCAGATCTTTGCTATTGATTGGTGCAGCCTGCAGAGACACCACTCTCCACAAACTCATTCCAGAATAGGGAAGACGTCAGCTCCCACATGTGGGCTCCCCTGGCCAGCTGGTACCCACATCTGTCTGCACAGGTCTTTTCTGCTTGGTGGATACTTCGAGGAAACCCAGCATCATCTGGGAGAGGAGGATTCTGTTGGCAGGATGAGTTAGGAACAGATGTACCCTCAGCTCTTCACCCCACATCTCCACTGACCAGGACTGCTGGTGTCTCGACTTAGCTACTACGCAGCCTAAGTGAAACATAGGTTTATGCCTGTAATTTCTGCACTGAACTGCTATAGTGCCAGTTAATGTTGTTCAGAAATGAATTGCAGCTGCATAATGTACAGAACAACAAATTCACATTAGCTACATATCACAAATCAGATAATTACCAACCAAGATATTTGTACGCATGTTCAACCTCTTATACGATGTAATAGGACACTATCAAAATAGAGCTCACATTACAATGACAGTTTTGGCTTCTAGCACTTTGGCTTTTATTGTAATAAATTCTAATTTTCTGATTTTTATCTGCTCCTCCCCCCCCCCACTCTTAGCAGCGTAGGAATTATGATTATGCCAGCTCTAAAACTAGACTGACTGCTTTTAAAGCAGTCTTTCTGCCTGATTCAGAAGCACGGCACTGAAGCATTTGAGACACAAACACTGCAGATCACCCTCAATGCCAAGAGAAAGCACCAGCCTGACCAACTTCACTGTGACTGCTACCAGACCACAGAGTGACCACAGGTGTGTACCCTCCTCCCCACACTGCCGATTCCTCCATCCATGAAATCAGGGTGATGATACTGCTTTTGTAAGCCTTCCCCATGGGAAAGCTTGCAAAGACACTTCCCTGGGGGGCAGATGGATTTCAGGGTGGGATTTTTCATGCAATGCAGACAAGAGGTGCTGATGGAGGAGCCCTAGCTTTCCCTGTGCTCGCATAGATGGAGCTGTCAGGAAGGGCTCCCTCTTGGAAGGGACCGACGCTCTTCAGCTGACACCTCTGACAGCATCTCCTCTGCTTGCAGCTCAACTTCTCCGCACCTCGAGCAGAGACCCCATCATCTCACTCCCCGCTCTGAGGCCATAAGGAGAGAGCTTGGCACAGATGCTGCAGAGCAGCCTTGCCCCCCCAAGCCACTCTCGCCCCCCGCACCAGCTCTTCCAGCGTGTTTACAGGATTCCTGGATTCGCACTGCAATAAATGACAAGGTTGCCACCTTGCTTCACCAGGACTTTATTTTTCAGACCCACAGTCCTTCTCCCCCCAGAACCATGAGCTCAGCCACCCAGAGGCAGGGGAGATGGAGGGGCCACCAGACAAGCAGTGGGGACCCACTAAACCCCCCAAGCCCACACTTGTCCCAGGGGTGCACCAACAAAATCATTTTGACGGGTGAGAGACTCATAGGCATCAGGGAAGCCCTCTCCTTCCAGTGTGCGAAACAGGGATTAGTCCTGCAGTCTCCATCCAGCTCTGGGGAAACACCAGGGCTTCACAGAGATGTTTCCCACTCAGAAAGATCCTTTGCCATCCTGCATAAATAAGGGAGGAATCCAACTACAGCAGCATGACTAAAGTAACTGCACCCCACAGGGTTGTAGGATTACAGCTCTCAGCACATACAATTTCAGAAAATTTCCAGGCTTTTTTTATGCATGTGGAGAGAGTGAAAAATAGTAAAATACAGCATTGCACCAAATTGTCTTCTTTTCCTACAATGAATTTTAAAAAATGGAAAACAATATTGGGGTCATAGAACTATTTTATTTTACTTTAAATTAATCTTGTTTCTTTCCTACATTATTTAACCCTTAAATGGTTAGTCTCGAGGAAACCTCAGAAGGTTGTAAACTTTCCCCCGTCTTTGGGGAGTGGGGGGAACTACAAAAAATCTTGGAATATGTGTCTCATGGAAAAATTGGAAATGAAATCAGATGAAGACTTGGAAGAAAGTAAAGTTCCCTAGGTGATTAATTTATTTTTAGGCAGAGGGTGGGGAGTTTCTAAAATTGGGAAAATACCTCATTTTGCCTTTAAATCTAACATTGGTTTGAGGGCATCATGGTCACTGCTGCATCTAAACCAAACTGTTTTCCCAGTTTTGTTTGCTCTGTGGATTAGAGCAAACCTTTTTTTTTTCTTTGTGCATGTAGAATAGTTTGGACCAGGTATTCACAACTGAGATCAGAAGAGACTCAATTAATCCCTGTTGTAATGCAGGTGGACAATCCCAGGGCACAAGGATCCACAGACTGACACATAACAGAGGGGAACGGAGCCAGGTACGGGAGCTGGAAAGGGAGAGCACTGCTGTGCAAGGTGACCAGACCGTACCAGAATTGCTGCTGAAATTGAGCAACAATACAAGAATCACCAGTGAAATGAGGGGAAAAAAAAACAAGTTTGAGCTTCTTTTCATCAAGCTACAGTGCTGTCCCCCTGGGGCTGACCCATCTATGTTGAGCCACAGTTAGTGACACCCAGAGCCACAGTTAGTTACGTGCACTCTCTGTGCTGTAAGAGACGCTGAAGGTTCTCAACCATACCCAGAGGGATTTAAGAAAATTAGGATAAAATTCACTGCCTACTTAGATCAGTCCAGATTGGGTGTGCACCCCTGAATTTACGCGGGAAGGACACCGCTACCGACTCTTATCTTAAACTACACCTGTTCTGGAGTATCCCGCTTCATCCCTTTTTTTATTTCCATCATTTTTAAGGGGTGCGAGCGCTCGCCCCAAGGGCCCCAAGGCCCGCGCAGGAAACACGAACCGCACGAAGGCGCTCCCCTCACGGGCCCGGCGGCGGCGGAGCGGCAGCGCCGCCCAGCGGCCCCGGAGCCGCGCGCTCACCGCGGGCACAGCACCCGCGACCCGCTAGAGACCCCCTTCCCGGTTCCAGAGGAAAGCCAGGGGGAAACGAAAAAAAAAAAAAAAAGAAAAAAAAATTAAAGAAAGGTAAAGGCGGAAAGGAAAACACATAAAAGGAAGGAAGAAAAAGGGAAGAAAGAAGGAAGAAACAAGGAAGAGAAAAAGGGAAGAAAAAAGGAAGAAAAAAGAAGAAAGAAAGAAAGAAAAAAGAAAGAAATGGAGAAAAATAAAATGGAAGAAAAAAGGAAGAAGGAAAAAGAAGGAAAAAACAGGAAGGAAAAGAAATATGGGGGGAAGGCGGAAGAAATAAAGGGGAAAAATAAGAGGGAAGGGGGAATGGCAAAAAAGGGAGAAAAAAGGGGTGGAAGGAAAAGGGAGGAAAAAGGAAGAAATTATAAAGAAAAAAAGAAAGCCCTAGAGTATAAACGCAGAGGAAATTTTTTTACAAGGACCTGAAAGGCCTGTATTAATAAATCAGGACTTCTGCACACACCAGCCCTCGCACAAGGCGCAGTGGGAGCGCTCCCCTCGCACAGGGGCTGAGCCGGGCACACCTCCGCTGCCTGCAGGGCACGGAGCCGGGGCTCCCGCACGCACCAAAGCTGCCCCAGGAGATTGTACCGGGGGCCGGGACTTGCTGGAGGCTCAGCTGTAGGGAGGTGGAGCTGCTGGCAGTCCGAGATGCTCCTCTAAACACCAGCGTTTAGAAGCAGGGGGCCGGAGCCGCCGGGGCAGCTCCCACCCGCTGCCCGCAGATCCGCAGCCTCCGGCGCCTTTGTGCGACAAAACAGGGACACAACTGGTCGGGCTCAAGGGTGGGGCTCTCTGCCGAACATAAATTTGAAGTACACAATTTCGGCTCACACTAGGAAAATAGCGTGGCCTGGAAATCGGTGGAAGGAGAGAGGGATGCTCAGCGCCTAGAGAGGAGGGAGCGGAGGGGTTTGTCCACGCAGCACATTCCCGGCGCCCCATCCCTCCGCAGGCGCGCTGTGTCCCCGCGGCAGCACTGCCACCTGGTGCTCAGGGACACGCTCACAGCCGCCCGGGCGACAGCAGCCCGTCCTGACACCCATCTCCGGCGTCACCAGCCCGTGCTCACACCCAGCCCAGGCCGTTTCCAAAGGCAAGGGTTTCCCCCAGCTGTACCGCGGCTCTGCCCCTTGCCCGGGGCACCGCTTGCTCCCAGTGAGGTGTGACAGCTCTGCACTATTCTTAGCACGGCTTTCCCCTCCGTGTCACAAGCCTTTGCGCTCGTGGCAGCTCTGCAACAGAAGCGCAAGTGCCCTGTGTTGCAGGTGACAGGTCAATGAAACGATCTGTCTCATCATCTCCACGTTAAAAAAAAAAAAAAAAACCAAAAAACAAACAACCAAAAATAACCCAAAAACAACAAACATCGGCATGTGGTTCGACCAGTCCATTCAATTTGTGACATTTTACAGTGCTAGTTTGAAAAAAACTGGGAAGAACTGAAAAGAAAGAAAACTTATTTCTCTGCAAGTCAAATGCCTGCCTGTTGTTTTATTCACAGTGCTTTATTCTAAGTCTTTTTAACAAGTTAAAAACAGAGTGTATTTTTTTTCTGTTAGAGTTTTGGACTAAGCGTGACAAGTCTCATTCCTTCCCTCCAGACTTTTTGGCACTGCACTAACCCCCACATCTGTTGTTCTCCCGGCACTAAGTTAAACTGCCTCTCCCCTTTGCACCATGCAGCCTTTGTACTCTGTACCTGGCAAATCCAAGTGCTAGAATTGCTTGCTGCTAATTGTAAAGGTCTATAACTGACACTGGAAATGCTCACTTGCTTCCACAGATCTTGCTCTGCCTTACAGATCTCAAAAATCTGAATGCACACTAAGGTCACCTTCACTCCCTGCTGAAAATGCAACCAGCAACAGGGCAGAACAAATCACCTGTATAACAGTGCAGAGCAGCACCCCACAGTGTGCTCGCCACACCAGCCAGGGGACAGCACCGCGAAGGAGACGGGGACTTTCGAGCAGCCATAGGCAGCCAAGTCAGAAGCTGACCAGAGCCTTCGAGTGGGCACCATTAAACACCCTGGCCTTATTCTAAGGGTAATGAGAGAGAACAAATGGGTTCAGTGCTTCTTTCCACCCCTTACACACTCCTTCCCCTCCTGCCTGGTCTTGGTCACTGCAAGCCAGAACTCACTCAGAAGCAGGAGGCAGCTGCCTAAACCTGGACCTGCAGTTTTTTCACACACAAAATTTACAAGGGAGGCGGCTTTTACCCCTTTCCCATCTGTTTTAGTACAGTCATCCTATATAAAGACGAGAGGGGGGAAGCTTAGGTTCTGCATTTTGGCTGCCTGAATATACATCCAGCAAAATCTGAGGAGCATCTCTGGATATACCGCCAAGCTGTAAGGGACACCACTCACACAGATGTACTAATGCACCAGCTCTGGATATTACAACCTGCAGGGTAATGTAGGTGCACAGATTACAAAGAAAAACATTAGCTAACTAGCTTGGCCTTAGCTGTACTTCTTGTTCATTTGTCCGCAAGCAAGTTGTGTTCATTTGTCTACCGCTAGATCTGTTATTCATAGCTATTTGTTTATGTTGCCTTGAGCAGTTCTCACTCTGCCAGTCATGCAAGCCCAACATTTGTAATTTCTCCTATAAAATAGGAAATTAATGTAGGAAAGAGGCTGCATACAGTTTTCCACCATGGCATTAACATCAAGCACTTTATTCCATTTTAACAGAATAAAATGGGTTTTGCTGTACTGGCTAGTTGCTCGCCTGGGAAAAGGAAATTTCCATGGTTCCCTTGGTCCCACATCCTGACCCCACAGCAAGAACTGAGAATAGACCACAGGGGCAAATCTTTTAAGTTGTTCTTTTTTTTCCCCCTCTCAGGAAACAGATCTATTCAATATTTGTTCTTCAGATGATCTTTAAAACTTGCAGAAAATGAACAGAAAAAAAGTCAAAAATGCAGCTATTCCTGCCTGAATACCCACTTCTACTCAGAGAAAAGTGTTGGGTATTGCTTTAGCTCACCACAGAACAAGTACTGCAGAGCTTCAGTTTACGTGAACTTGTCCTGTAAAAAGCAATGCCTTTACTGCTATCTGCTCTCCGACTGGCAAATGCATTACAAAGTGAGAATATAGCAGTCACTCATATCTCTGCCCTATTTAAATAAATCTTTGAGGTTACCTTGCCCAACAAAATCACACTGATAGAGCCCATTATTTCTAATGCATCACCGCTTTCTCTCCTGGGTCCTATTTTCCTTCCCAGTATAGCCTGTTTATACAATAAGGCATTTCCTGTCCTGGGAAACAGCCTTTGCAGTGTCATTGATCACAGCAAATAATAAGTACACACAGGATGCTGCAAAGTCTCGGTGGGCCAACACCAAGCTCTCCTCTTAGCAATTGTTCCAATAGATTTTGTTTTGAACAAGGTGTCAGAACAGCCTCCTGTGAACCTGCAGCACAGCCCTGTGTATCTGGGCGCAGCACAGGTATAAGATTAACTCCATTTGGAAAAAAAAGACTCAAAAAGAACACAGCTAGTGCTCTAGCTTATTAGCTTTATGCTAGGAGAAGTAATTAAGGTTTCTGTAGGAGAGTTGCATTTTAGAAGATTCTTCCCATTTCTTGGTACTAAGTACAAAGCCTTTACAGCCAACGCCTGTTACACCAATGTGAACAGCATGAAGTACAGCCACTTTCTGCTAGAGCTGGACCCTGGCTCAGGCACATGATGCCCCACCAAAAGCAAGAGGTGCAAATGCTGTTCCTACTCACGCTGACATGTGGGGAATCACCTCAGACTTCGAGAGGGGCTGCTCTCTCACTTCTCCTGCTGCTGTTGTGCCTGGTGCTGGCAGCCCCAGTGCCATGAGCTCCTGCACGCTCGCCAAGGACCAGTGACAGCCCCGGCACACAGCCTGCAGCTGGGCATGGCCCCACGGGCCAGTGTCACCTCAGCAGCAGGACTGCAGCCACACCACAAACCAGCCTTCCTAGGACTCATTCAGGTAGGAACCACAGCAGTGTCTTTATCACATCTTGAACACAAGCTGGCTGTGAGCTTCCTGCTCCACCTCTCACCTTACAGTACCTGAGCTGATGGTTTCTCTCTCACAGCAGGGAAAAAAGTGTCCTGTAGAGCAATAAACCCCTGGTTCATCTGTGTGTCTGCACAGCTGGAAGAACATGGGTCCAGGACAGCTTTGCTTTTTCCAACACAGCGCAGCAACCCAGGCAGGCTCTGGGGGTCCCTGGAGGTTCATGCTCTGTGCTCGTTGCCTCTGCGAGCTCATGGCAGGCTAACACAGTGCTCCAGCTCCCCCCACTGCCTGCCTCCTCCTTGGGGAGTGGGGTACTGGCCTGGCAGGAGCTGCCAGTCTGATAGGCTCTTGGGGGGCTCTGACCCAGTGTTCCAGCATGGAGCAAGCCCCTGTCTCACTGCCATGGCGGTTTTCCTGCGGGCCCACAGGCACCTTCTTGCAGCCAGTGAAAATTCAAAATGACTCTTAGTGAATAATTAATTGTCCTCATCCTGAATCATCTTTAATGAATGAAAAAGCTGGAAACCTGCTGGGCACAAGAACATGGCTCTCTGATTGGAGCACAGATGTGCATTTTGCATTTCTGCACGTGCTCCTTGATAGAGATTCTGGGACTGCAGGTTGAAATCCCTGTGCATTATCTCCTCTTGGGACCAAGAAACCTGAAAATGCTGCAGGAGAAATGTTCATTTTCACTGAAGATGTCACATGCATCACAAACTGGGCACAGAAAATGCACTTCCCTGTAGAAAAGGCATTTCTGAGAAGGGTGCAGAAAGAAGTCCAAAGAAAGAAAACACACCGAGCTTGGCAGATACATTAAGTGACTTCTGTTTCAGCACAGGTATTTGGAGCTCCCTGAGCCATGTGCCCATTTTCAGGGCACCCCAAGGAGAGGGGACTCTCAGCCACCCACCAGCTGCCATCACTGCACTGGTTCTGCAAAAGAGGGTTAATCTGTCCCTGCCACCAACGCTGCAGAGTGCATGGCCCATTTATCCCTGCCCGGGCTGCCGCAGTGCTGCCAGCTCTGCCGGGGATTTGGCTGCTGACTGAGAGTCCAAGGCTTAGGGAAGGGCTGATGAGGGGTTCCAAACCTGTGCAGCATTCTAGCAGAGGCAAGAGTTCAAAAGGGAGCAGTGAATTTCTTTGCATCTTTAGAAGACAAGATACTTATTTAAGCAACAGAACCTGTCTTTAGGAGCTCACCTTCCCCACCCAGTGCTGGGCTTTGTAGGTGATGGCCGTAGCCCCAGATGCTGTAGGGGCAGAGAGCAAACCCACTCCAGTTCCCACCCACACACAGCTCCCTACAGCCACGGGAAGCATCGAGGGGATGCTGTGGCTCCTCATTAAACCAGGATAAGGAAGGAAAGGCCTTGGGCACAATTACCTTAATGAAGCTGGCAGCTCTGCATGCTAACAGCACCTGACGCCTGGGGTTTGAGGCGCAGCTGCATAAACACTACCAAAAGCACTTCCAGACCCCTGTAAAAGCATAAGCACACAGCAAAGCAAATACCTGCCTGAAAGGAGCCTGGATACCCATGCTGCAGAGCAGGTGGTGAGTTTGCCTCTTAATTAAGCATATGTTCGTGGAAAGCACCTGTGCACTGAGAAGCCTCAGTCTTTTCCCCGCTTCTGCAGAAAGTGGCTGTCCCTGCCAGCAGCTGCCTCCCAGCTGGGTAATGATGTGGGTGACATCGGCCTTAATGCCCACAGGAGACCTGCGTGGTGCTGGTAGACACAACACAGACAGTAGTCAGAAGGTGGATGTTGTGTTTTTTTTAACATTTCCAGCCTTCAGAAAGCACCAGTGACTTGCAGGTGATGAAAACCTGCAAACTACAGAGCAAAAAAGCGCAGTGACTGTTCTGGAGAGATGAGAGAAAAAGGAACACACATTCTGCCTGGCACACATCTTTTGGACACGGATTTTGTTTGTGTTGCGCATGGCTGCAGGTCAGGCTGGCGAGCTTAGGTAGCAGTGTGACATATGGCAAGAAATGTTTTAAAGCCGTGGCTGCTCCCACCCTGCTCAGACCCCGTTTGCAGGCGGGAGCAGAGGAGGCTGCTCCTGCATGGGCTGAGCGAGCTGTCGGCAGCGTTCGATCGGCCGCCTCGCTGCGGGATTTTCTGCTTTGTTATGGAAATATACCAGGACACATTCAAGTTCAGTCTGGCTGTCACAAGACATTCTTCAAAACTGGCTTCATGGGCTTCTCTTTCCCGGTCATCAGAGGAATTCATCGCAAATACTGCCCACCTGCATCTCTGCTCCCCATATTGTATGTACTTTAATTCCCTACACTGATATGTACACATTTCACAGTGTCAGAAAAAGCAAAAAGAGAATAGAATTTTGCACAAGTGATTCATTCTGATAAACACATAAAGCGCTTTAACAGGTATCACAAAATTACATAAAAATACTCTTTTCAGTTCCTTATTTTTTTTCATCCCATGAATATTACAGTACAAACAAAAACCAACAACTACGTGAAAGGTGGAAAATGGGCTGGTATTTTAAGGCTGTGGATGCCTCCAGGTGTATCTGTCAGTCTGTATCACTAATTTTCAAGCTTGCTGAGCGGTATCATTAACGGAAAAGGCCCACACATGTATCTAAACTAGGCCGTAGTTTGTAAAACTATCTTGCAGATTTGGATATGTATCTCTTGCAAGTTTCAAGAATAAATAGAAATTGAAATCCAGTAAAGAAACAGTAACCCCAAAGTTAAGAATATTTTGTAGAACAGAATTTGGCCACGCTTTTCTGTCATGTGAAAATATCTGACATTCCCTTCAAGTGGTAGAAGCTGGGCACGTCAGGGGCTTGGCTGAAAATAGCTGGGTGCTCAAAATTTTTCTATTCTAGGGATGATCACATTAACTGGAAGAATACTAACTATAGTCCAAGACAGGCGTGATCCTGATGTTTCCTATGGGATATAAGTTTAACTGGAAAGTCCCATGGAGCATGGGTTGAGATGGAATGTTACTGAACCAAACTGAAGGTATACTTGATCTATTGGCAGGCACATCTAACTATGATCTATTTATTTTGAATGACAAAAATAGCAGAAAAAAAAATCAAAATGCTTGAACTGCAGAATAATTTATACCAGCACACTGGCTGCTCTGGGTATGTGCTTATGTGAAGAACATACCAACACTGTTACTGCTGCTGGACCTAGCTAGATTAAAGAAACTTATTCAAATCTCTGCTCTGCAAGTCCCCAGATTCACTACAAACATACTAAAGGAAAAAAAAAGAAGACTACTACCGCAAGAAAAGTGGGGAGAGGTGCAAGTCCAGTGATTGCTAATGCACACTCCAAGGGACAGCATCACTGTGAGATGTTACTCACAAAGGTGACTCACCCAAGGAGGGGACAGAGGTGACGCAGAGCCCAAAACCAGAGCTCTGAGCTCTGCAGTGTGAGGGACTGGTCAAGTCTCAGTGTCTGAGACTCCAAGGAGGCTGTCACTGCTGACCTATGATCACCCAAAGCAGCATAACACAATAAGACTTAGAGAGAGATGCAACCATCACAACTGATGGGCAACAGCAAAGTCTCTCTTGTAACCACGAGGGACCAATACTCGCAGGTAGCCCTCAGGCAAAAAGCGTGCCCTGCTCTCCTAACAGGACCACTCAGGGTCAAGGGAGTCCCTACCCCACCACCCAGGTCTCTATCTCTTCTCCCATTATCAGCCCCTTGTCAGTGGTTCAAAGGACTCCAGTTACCAAGAGCTGTAGGTCTGACACACCTCCTGCTCCTGGGGCACTGACAAACCTCTCCTCTACCCCATGTGCTGTTCAAACGACTGGACCACACAACAAATACCCTGTACTCCTGTCTTTGCAAAACATATCCCACCCCTGCCCAAGCTGGGGAGGCATTTCTGCTAATGCTACCAGGCTTATGACATAGCCAGAGAGAGCTCACCCCAGGCACTACAGGCAGTGGGAACACATGAACAAATACACACATACTCACCTGCTGTTCATTTCATGATGGAGTGTGATTTGTAAAGCACCACTGTTCCTACATCCTCGAACATTTAGGGAAAGACTTTTTCCATCAGTAAAAACGCACCCACATTTTTCCAGAGGAGAATTAGATGTAGAAAATACCCTGTGGAAAGATCCTTTTTTTTTTTTTTTTTTTTCAGAAGAACCGTCACCTTTTCCCCAACAGACCAAGATATTTATCTTTTTTTTTTTACTTAGCAAGTTATGCTGTCATGGGAAAAAAACCAAACCCAAATTGAAATGTTATCTTCTCCTGGCTCTTCCCTCTCCATCCTGCACTAGGGCAGCAATTTCTAAAGAACTTTTTGAATCTTTGGGAACAAAGCCAGAAAGCATCCTCTATGCCCTGCAGACTGCTGGGCTCAAATTATTTAGTGGTTTATCTCTTTATGATTAAAGGATTTTGGCTCATGTTCAGAGATGTTACAGTCCTTCCCATGAGGGGTCCTGTTTACTAAGCTACATCAGCAATTGATGCAAGTGTAAATGCTTGGAGAAAGAGGGACTAGACACTAATTTGGGTTTGGTCCAGTATACTCCTGTGGAAAGCTGCCAGGCAGTGGTGGGTTTGGGCATAGGTTGGCCACAAAATAAAGGAGAAGCAGTCATGGACTTGTTTTTTACCTCATCAATTCGTTTCCTGAATTATATAAAAACAAAAAAAAGCCTCATGTCCAAAACGGGTATAAAAAATAATTGATTCCAACAAAGTCATAGAATTGTAGAGTATTTTGAGGTGGAAGGGATCCATAGGAATCATCGAGTCAAGTCCTCAGGGACCTTCAGGTAGAAGCAAAGGTAAAAACATATATTTGTACTTCTGATGCATCTTTTCTTAACTCAGCAGCTGTTCTATATAAATATTTATCCTACAGCTCTGGCTTCTCTGGAGGAATACAATAAAACACCATTTAATGAATTCACTCTAAACTAAAATCAAACAATGTGCTGCATCTACCCAGCTTACCAGGAGGACTTTCAAACCCTCCCTCACAAAACCCGGCAGAGGTGGGGCACAGCTGCTGGCCCCCATTTCAGTCTTGTCACAGCCCAGGGATTTTCTTTGCAAGGCACAGGGCATGTGGGCAGGAGGAAGAGGGCTCTCATGCTCCAGAGCACCCATCTTCCTGGCTAACACTTTTCCAGCCCTAGTGGGATGGGATTCATAGCACTGCACGGCCTGAGCGTAAAAATAACCACTGAAGGTGGTTAGAAAAATTTATGCCTTTCAGCAAGTATCTTGCTTCCTTCCAGGCTGTGTATGAGCGATCTCCTGACACAGCACAGAAACATCCTTATTTTAGGAACAGAATGTCGTCACCCTTTACACAAGGGCCATCCTAAACTTGATCAGGTGCCTTTGCTCCACCATTTGTCTCAAATGCCAGGCTGATCGTGCAGCCCCAGTGGCCAGAGAGCTCCAGGCTGCCAGGCTGGCCAGGTCTCCACAGCCCACTGCTAGGTGTAGGCTGGGGTTTTGCTGGGATAACTACGTTGCAGGGTTAAGTGAAGAGACAGGTAAGTGACCTTGGTTTGCTTCACCGTGTGGCCAAATGAAGCTACTTGTGACAGCCTCCACGTGGCATTTCGCATTTGTAACCATTTTGCCCTTCCAGGGGGCAGACAGAGCTCCCTTTAAGATTCAGGCTGTGTGCTGGTGAGGACTCTGAATGCGTGAGAACTTGCATTTCCACTGGAAAATGAAAATGCCTGAGTCACCATTTTATCAGGTGCTGAAAAGAACAAATTTATTTTTTTCATGCCTATAATTATATGTTTGGAAGGGGCTGGAGCAGCTCTCAGAACAAGAAGGGAAGATGCTTGAGCAAGCTCTGCTGATGGAGAGGGCCTTTGGTTGGACAGAGCAGGGGGAAGAGCAATGCTAGGGCCAGCAGAAACTGATGCTCCATGGCAAAACATGTTCTGCTTGTTCCTTTCCAAAGTTCGTCCTCACAGCACAATAAATGTTTGTGCTTTGGGAAGGATCAGAAAGACTAGGCAGGAAAAAAACAAAGGTTTTGATTGGCTTGGCAGACTTTTTGGAAAGGGTACTATATTCTTTTTAATTGAATCACTCCCAATGTAGGCCAGAAAGAAGTAAGTACAAACAAGAACCATCTTCCCCACTTAAAATACATTAACTTTCCAGCATTTCCTAGCTAGCAGACAGGCCAGGATTGACATATTTAACGTCTCATCCATAGAAATTGTTTCTTCTCAACAAGGAGACCGAGCAGAGAAGAAAAGAACAAAATACCCTGCTGATATAATTTCTGACATACTGTTGTATCTGAGTGTTTTTTCTTGGCAGTTCAGTGCCTGCCACATAGCACGACTCCTTCACCAGGCAGCTGTCAATACTGGGAAAATTGAATTTACTCTTAATGAAAGGCCACAGCCAATAAGCAATCAGGCAGTGTGTGCTCTCCATCCCATCATTAATGAGCCAGGGGATATTTGTCTTCTGTACACTGCCATGGCTCTCCCACCTCTGCAGCTATAGGTCTGAGTCACACCCCAGACTGGAAGGTACACCTAATCTTTAGATTTGACTTAGTTGTACCTCAGGATGGAGAACATTTTGGGAGCAATGAACGCGATGTGAATATCACCAGGAGTGGGGTAGTGCCCCATCACTTCAAACCCAGGTACCTGTGGGAGTAGCTGTGAACAGGGGCAGTTCCACCTATTCCTCTCCCTGCCTCAAGCTACACCTTTCCTGCTGATTCCCTCCCGACAGCAGTAGCACTTGTGTAGCCACGTGATGACTCGGGTAAGGCTGGTTTGATTAAAAATAATTCATTTTTAAAATACCAATAATAAGGTTAGTTTCCCACTGGCTTAACCCCCAGCACCAGCATAGGGAGGGAATAAAAGTATGTGCCCACAGAGGATGGATTCACAAGCTCATTCCCTTCTCTTAATCAGTGAAGCCACTGAGGAACTGCTGCCTTGATGCCATGCTCCTACAAAAAGGACTCCAAGTCAGCTCAAAGTTGCCTTGAGCTGACACGCCCTTCAAATCACTAACCTGGACCAGGTTTCTCAGCTTCCCTGAAGGGAATACTCTAGAGACTCATCAATCTTACCTTTTTAATTCATCACATGTTTAAAACAAAGCAAAATGGCACAATCCCACCTTGTCACCAATAAATGTCCCTTGCAAGCACAGGTTTCCTCAGGAGGGAGTTCGAGACCTGACAGATGAGAGCTGTAATCCTTTGTGCATGCCTGGAAACCGCATAAATATTACTATGGCCATTTAAGAGTCTACGGAGATGCCAGTGAGACCTGACTCTCTAAATTGCAAGATCAACAACTTAGATGAAAGAACCTCTTTTACATTGCATCAAGTAGACTTGAGAAGGAAGCAGAAGGAAATAATCATTCTCAGCCTTTTAACAAACACCTGAAAGTGGAGAGCTAAGAGATGAAAGGATATCAATAAATGTATTACCAAATTAAACTTCCACAGGTAATATTTAGACACCATAGAAGTTGGCACCTTCAGAAGGAGAGAGAGAAAACAGATCAGAAAAAGACAGAAGTCTCCAACAGTCTGTTCTCAGATGGCCATTTCCAGTGGCAATCACGCTAATTGCACACACAAATTAAGACAAACGATCATGAATGTATTTTTCAAAATCAAGCCCCATTTATGTTAGTCTCACAAGAGTTTCCAATCAACAGTTTTCAATTGCAAATACAGAACAGTTTAGTCATCAAAAAGAAGAAGGATGAAGAATGTACTGAACACAAAAAGAAAACAATCTCTTCCCTCTCTTTCCCATATTTCTGTAACCAATTCCTTCTGAACATTTAAAAGAGTATTTTTTATTGACACAAGACATAAAAATACTTTGGTTTAATGAGCTCTGCTCATCTTAAAAACACAGAGATAAAAATGTAAATGCACAATACAGTATTTCAAGTAGCTTTGAGGGGGTTAGTATCAAAATATGAACATGGCTATAAATCATCAGACATACTGACTGATACTAATATTCTTCATGAGAATGTAAATAATTGTTTTAAAGCACAATATGCCCCTTCACAATTGAAATCACTTAGATGTTATAATTCACCTAGCTTGAGCAATGAAAATAACAGTCTGCTTTCTTTCTCTGAATAAGCACAGTTTTAGCAAATCACTTAAGCACGGGCTTAAAATTAACTAGCTGATTGAGGTCACAGCCCACTTTGCCTATGCGTTAGCACACTGCTGCAGGTAATGTAGAGAGGATAAGCAAACCCCAAACAGTGAAAAAAACCTTTTTCCTCTGAAATCTGCCTCCTGAGATATCACCATTAACCTTTAGCGTGCAGAAGCCACAAACTCTGAGCCTTTTAAAGAGCCCTCTGTGCTGTTGCTGATTCAGCATTAGAAACCTTCACTGAGCAAGGCTCTCTTTGGAGGAATGGAAGGACAGGGCACTTGTTATCCGTCACTGAGCTATTCCAGCTGCTGGCGGGCACTTGCTAATGCTGCAGGCCTTGGCTTACTGGGTCATACTTAACCCTTAGAAAGCAATTGCCTTCATCTGTTTCTCTTAATAGGCAGCCAACATATTCTCCCTGGCGAGCCGCACTCCTACTGAACGTTAAATACTTTTACATGAGAAATTTGTAATGCATGTGCTTTTAATGGGAGCTTACGGAATGGCTCGGAGTCTCAAATGCCTCTTAAAGCACAAACGAGGAATTTCAACCGTACTCCAAAATTCTCATGGTGCATCTTCTGCTAAATACCTAAAATCCTAGCCCCTTTCCCCAGTTTCAGTGTACAGAGAGAGTAATTTTAAACAGCTTTGAGACTTACAGTCCTTCAGTTGTCCACACAGGTCCTGGGTTAGTCCCACACGTACTTTGCAAAGAAGACAACATTGTCTCCACAGTACAGATGGGCAAAAGAGGTGTGGTGGCACCCAGGGTGGAGTTACGTGCAGGTACCCACAGCCTAAATGTCAGACTGAACAACTCTCCCTGGCTTCCCCTGCACTTGGTGGAGGTCTTGTCAGTGCAATCAATGGGGTTTAAGCTGCAGCTCATCTCACCATGCAGATGTATACTAAAAAAGGAGCTGGGTTTCCATGATCCTTGTGGGTCCCTTCCAACTTGGGATGTTCTATGAAGGGAGCTCAGTTATGCCCCAGGTACCCTGGTTTCTCACCTCAAGCTGTGAGGGGCAGCATCTCACATCAGAGTGGAACCAGCTCCCCCCTCTTGCTCTGGTCCATGGGCAGCCAGCTGCTAGCACAGCTCATCAGGCAGAACGGAGCTCAAGGCATCCAAAAGCTGAAATCGTGTCTCAAGGTGATCCCCCACGCTTCGTCACACACAGAGTTTCCGGCACGGCCATCCTCATCTCCTGACGCGGCTATCACTGAGGCTGTGTCCACCCACAGCTTGAGATGCCACTTTAATCACAAGCTTGTAGGGACTGACAGCTACAGAACTCATCATTTGGCCATAACAGCCTACTCACCAGCCTGCTTTCCTTTCTGTACCCCACATGACAACTGCTGTCTCTCCAGCTGAATTGACCCCACTGGTTTTGAGCCCCTAGGCATAAAGAAAAGCAATGCCTTACTTGGGGCAAGTGTGTGCTGTTGTGCTCCTCTCATTGCAACAAGCATTTAGTAGAACTGGGAATGGTTTACAGATAGGCAAAGAGAAGATCCAAGACTCTTCAGACTGTGAGAGACAGCTTAGGAGGAGTATGTTCGTGGTCTCTGCAATCACAAGTAGCATGATAGGAGAATGGGATCTGTTATTCACTATCTTGTTCAGCACTGGATCTCTGGAAAGCATCAACCCAAGGTAGCAGGAATCAAGCTCAAAACAAAGGAAAAGAGGAGCTTCTTCATGTAACAGGACTGGGGAAATCCTTTCCACCGGACACTATGATGCTAAAAATGTACGTGAACTCAAGGGGAGACTGGTCAAGTACACAGAAGAAAAATCCATTGAGAATTTTTACGTATATTGAACCACGTCTGACTCAGATAATTTTCTAAGCTGAAAATAGCTAGCAGCTGGGAGAGCATTTAGGGTACACATCATATTGCTGTTTTCTTACTTTTTTCTAACTGTTTGATGTGGATGGAGAAAGACTACTGGGCTAGATGGACACTTTATTCTGGCCCAGATTAATTGCTCTCGTATTTTTCTGTTAATTGATGCTACCTCCCTATGTCTTTCTATTGGTAGCTTTTTCAGAGAGGCTTCCTTTTTTATTTTTTTTTTTTCAAATAATTCTCTCCAGGCTACACTAAACCCAGTGAAGATCTGTCTCTATAACACAACACCACTGTTGATAAAGCAGAGATGAAGTAGGGAGTAAGGCATATTGGCTCTTAGTCTCAAAGCTTAACGAGCGATTATAGAAGTGCTAAAACAGATGACTGTCCTTCGGCAGTTAGTGGGGCAACATGTGCTCGCTGAGTAACAAGCACATCATTCCTCCAACATTTAATCCCAGCAGCACTTTACCAGCCAAATGAACAACACTCCCATAAATAATGGAGATGCAATGCCTTTCTCTCCTCCCCAACACTGTGCTGTCCACCCTTTCTACAGACCAGGAGCAACAAAGCAGAAGGGAAAGTCTAGTTAGTCTGAGACTTGCCGTGAGTCTGGAGCTCACACGAGTGAGCAGGGGGACAGGAGAGAAAGAGAAGCGATGTCTCTGGGCTGAGTGAGCCAGATTTACCAGTCCTTTGTCCCTGCTCTGGGTGCGAATTAGACCCGTAACTGTCTTCCCAGCACACTTCAGGGCTCTGCATTTCTCTCTCTGCACCCTGTCAGTCCCTTGTCAAAACACGACTTTCTTAGTGAAAACCTTTTCTTCAGTGGACATGCACATGAACTCTCCCCACTGAGCAGACACAGCCTTATGCCAGGACAGCCCTTATTACAGTCCCCAAGAGGCACCCGTGGCTATTCCACAAAGCAGTGTTCCTGTCTGGATCTTTCTGCCAGTTTGGAGTTGCTTTTTTCCCCACTACTAACAAAGAAAAGCCTCTGGTTCGGGTATTTTTATATTTAGCAGACTATTATTTATAAAGTGTATTTCCTGACCTTCTCTGGGAGGTGGGAGCATCCCTTGCCAGACAGCATGTTAGACAGAGAAGTATCGACCCAAAGGGCACAAGCTGTGGATGAGTAGGAGAGAAGCTCTCATGGGAGCGCTCTCAGCAAGACCCACCACCTGCCAGAAACGCCAAACAAGTGAGCAATTCATTCACTAAAGTGTTTCCTCAGGAAAGGACATGCTCCCATTTAATTGCCCTCCTTATTCATGCTTCACACACCATCTGAAGAAATTCGATTGTTCTAACTCTAACCTTTTCTAACCTCAAAAACAAAGCCCCCAACCAACCCTAAAACACAGTCACATCGCCTTTTCGGCCAAGGTGCTGTGAACGAGCTGCAGGGCAGAAACAGATCTCCAGCAAGATGTTGTAAGATGTGTGTCAGCCATTTAGCAGGAAAGGCGGGGCAGGGAAGGTGCACTTCATTGCTGAGCAGCCTGCAAGCATAAGAGAGCATGATTTATATTCCCACAACTGCCTCTTCAGGTTAAGGGTGAGCACAGTAAAGGATTCATCACAGAAACTCCAGCAAATGCACAAACAGAGGAAAATGCAGACCAGGTTTCTTTGTCCTATCCGTTAAAGGTAAATTACAGTTATGAGAGAGGAACACCCAAGCACAGCCACAGGACATTAAGCCATATGTGATATTTATATACATATTTGTCTGATCAACCAACTGAATATTTACAAAGCTTATACCCTGCTTGCACTGAGCATAAATACCTGGGGAAATCAGCCTTTCAAAAACAACACCTCAGAGTCCCTCCAGCCTCACAAATACACCACCCAGGATACCCCTATGCTATTTCTAAACTCAAGCAGCAGGGAAGTAAAGGGCCTGGGCACACAGAACTGAGAGCAAGGGGAGCACCACGCACTGGGACATAGGGAGGTGTCCAAGTCTGTCAGGGTCTGTGCTTGAATTTCACTGCTGCGATTTGACGTAGGCCCGCCCATGTGCCCCTCTCCACCAACAAAAAGCCACAGAAGAGGATAAACACTATGGATAAGACTAAGTCACAGAAACCCAGAAAAGTAGTGGCAGCATGTTGGCTGCCCAGTCCCACCAGCAGTAGAATCATTATTTTCTTTGGTTTGGTTTTCATGTCACATTGCAACAAAAGAGGAAATCCAGAACTTGAGAAGGAACTTGCAGCACAGAGGACATTGCAATACCGTTCGAGTGGTTATCTGCAGACACACCAACACCATACAGAGACTTGAGTATTGTGGAGTGTCATGGACACTTCTGATTCTTGTGCTTTTCCAGTTTGAATGCTCTGTGTAAGTAGGTCCAGCTCCACCCCCAGCCCCATAAGGAAGACTGCTATTGCCTGTCCCTCCCTGTGGACATACTTTGGATCCTCCCAGCAGACCATCCCATCCTGAAAATCAGTAAGGTGAAGGAGGGAACACCAGATTGGGTACTCTTGTCCACAAAGCAAGAACAGCATGTTTAGCTACATTTTTAAGCCAGTTTCACTAGAAGTTCCCCTTTCTCCACTCCTCTTTTTCAGTGCTCTCAGCTCCTTATTCCACTCCCATGCTCATGTAGGCTTCCCACTCTGTCCATGTCTTTTCCACCCACTGTATGTTGAAGTTTTGAATTTAAATCACTTCTATATGCTTCTGTATGCCCACACACATGCATTTTCCTACTCCTAGACCTTTCCTCTGCAGGACCCAGAATTTCGTCTGCATCCCACCCACAGTCCCTGCAGGTACACTTGCACTGTCCATGGCACCAAAGAATTCTATTTGAGAAGACAGCCTGAACCAAGAGCTAAAAGTTGGGAACAAATTGACTGTTTGTCACAGTCCCAGCACAGGGCAGGGGCTTTTGTTCTCTCAATGCCTTGTCCTATCTTCCACAGGACCAGCAACGCCAGCAAGTGGGCATCAGGTGTAAGACCCTGGGGATCAGGCCAGTGCACTCCTCAGATCAAAGACCCCTGACCTACAGCAAATGGATGCCCCAGCTGGTCCCACACACAGCTGCGGCTCCATAAAAACACTCGCTGAGAAACCAGCAAGATAAATAGAAGGGACAGCAGAAACTCCCCCCCTCAGCTCTGCCAGAGCCAAACAATGACTTCAGTCAAGTCACCTCATCTTACTGTACTTACTGTTGTCCCCCCATCCCCTTGGTAGCACAAAGCAAAGTGATTAGGACTGAGCAGTGACTGCTGGGCTATGCACAAGTGAGCTTTCAAGTGAACAAATGGCTGTGAATGCACATTAAAAGCAGGAAGAGAACACTAATAAGTAAACAATTATTTCATGTTTTTTTTAAACAGATTTTTTTTCCAATTCTTTCCTCTTATCTGGAACAAACAAAGCTTTGAGGGAGCAAATACAATTCCAAAGATAATCCACACTTTGGATCCCGGAAGCATTTGGTACCAACTTCTGGAAAACAAAACAATGATAATGACTGACGCTGGGCCTGGGGGTGGCTCATCACAAAATTAGCAGCAGCTTCCATGCTCCCAGCTGAGATTGGCTTTGCTGGGTTGTTTTCACAGATCCCCAGGACTGCAATTTAGCACATGCAAATCAGCCCAGCAGCCAATCACAGCAACCATGCTAGAAAGGCATAAACATGCCATTTAGAAAAATGCTTTGCCATACAAAACATGATTACCTCTTTCCATGCCATTTCAGGCTATGGGAAGGAACACTATTTTTATTATTAAACATTACACATCTCTTTTCCTCTGAGGGGAAGAAGAATTATTTAAAGGCCTTTTAAGCAAATACCTATTCACACAATTGAAAGCTTTGTGCACTATCATTGCATCTGAGGAGGTGATCATCCCTGTACTGGACACTTATGAGGCCCCAGCTCAGTTCCTGTGTCCAGTTTTGGGTCCCTTACTTCAAGAAAGGCACTGAGGTGCTCTGTCCAGCTCCAGAACAGAGGTGGGGAAGAGTCTAGAGAACAAGTCCTATGAGGAGTGGCTGAGGGAGCTGGGATTGTTTAATCTGGAGAAAGAGAGAATTGGGGGGACTGTATTGCTCCCTACAACTCCCTGACAGAAGCTTGTACAAAGGTTAAGGGTCAGTCTCTTCCTTTAAGTAACAAGTGACAGGACAAGAGGAAATGACCTCAAGTTGCATCAGGGGAGCTTTACACTGTATATTAGAAAAACGTTCTTCACTGAAAGAGTTGCTAAGCATTTGAACAGGCTGCCCAGGGAAGTGGTGGAGTCACCATCCCTTGAGGTATTTAAGACATGCAAATGTGGCACTTAGTGGTGGATTTGACAGTGCTGGGCTAACAGTTGTACTCAATAATCCTAGAGGTCTTTAAAAACTGAAAAAATTCTATATTCTACTAGAAATCTCATCTAGTTTTCAGACCATGCTGAACTTTTGATGATGTACGTACAACCTGGACTAAAAAATTTAAGACTAGCATCAGTTCGGTAAAAAATTAAACAGGTTACTTCTGGAAAGCAGCAGAAAGGGCTACGGGAAGAGAAGTGGCTTGGTTTTGAGACAAATTTCAGTGAGCCAGAAGTAGATCACTCTCACAAACAAAGCAGGAAGATTTAAATTTCTTTAATGAACAGGGCTTTCCATCTGGGAACTGATGGCTGTGAAATACCTCCAGAGGGATCTGCTGGAAACAGAAAACAAGCCTACTATCAATGATCTGTGGGCAGGGAAAACAAGAATTTTAGGATGATACATACCACTCATCTAAAACAATGGTTCTGGTAAGTATTCATGCATGTGACCATCCTAAAATGGGACTAGGTGCATGCAGAGAGTTAAATATGCACTTAGATGGTTCAGTGAGCTGAGACCTGTCTCCGGAAATACTCCCTGGTCTTTGAGTGGACATGACCTAACGACAGTCACACAGCTCTTAAGCTGAAAGCATCTGCTCTGAAAGTCATCAACTTTAAATATCTGCCTTTGACCCCATATTCTTTTGTTACCCTTCAAGAGGAAAAACAGCAACACACAAAACAGTATTTTATACACACAGTCATTCAGGAAAACCAATAAAAAAGCTGAAAAATTATTTCATTATATTGTTAGTTAACATTTTTCCCGTAAAACTTACAGTTTATAATGCATCACGATTGTACATGGTGTTTAATCTCAGGCAAACTCTTTTCTTGGCTGAGAATGGGAAGTGAAACAAGTTAAGCTTTATTCCTTTACAAAGCCATGCAAACCTTTAGGTGAGAAGTGCCATAAACCAGCCAACCTCTGCTTCAGAGTACTGTTTATCATCCTGATTACAGGTACTTAAGAAAATTCAAATTACTCTTATTTTGCTTGAACTTTCTCATTCACAGAAAGCAAAACATTTTCCAAATATGATTCAATATCATTGATGCTCTGGTAGGATCCAGACAAGTTTCAATATTCAGAAGACTGAGTGAAGATCCAGCAATTCCAGATGCCCAGCTCTGTAGCCTCAGACATCTGGCTGACAGCTATGCATTGCTAAGCCACTTTACACCCAGAGAATTCCTGGACCTGCATTTCTTTTGAAGACTTATGAAATACTTTATTGCAAACTGAAAAATAAAATCCTGCATAATATCAAAGTCTTTCCCTTGCATAAGTACACAGAACTGGCTGCAAGCACTTTAAACAGTTATATGCATATAACTAAGTTCATTATCATTTATATCTCTGGAATTTTTGTATGATAGAAACCAAGTAATTTCACCAAATAAAAACGCTAAAAAATTCATCATTTCTAGTGCAGTCAGAACAGATTTTTTTACAAAGATCCACAAGCACTATGGGCTTCCAGGAGAGATGCTTAGCCAATGTCTGCATGAGAGGGTTATATCAGAATAAAGGAAAGTGTGGATTTAAAATGCTATCGCTATTCTTGAATAATACCCCAGAGGAGTGCTCCTGTTATAATAAAAAAGATTTTTCAGAGTTTTGTTTAATTCATTTCCCAGGTGAATTAAACTAAATCAGACAAAGATATTCCTTCCACTGGTATATGAGTGTCAACAACAGCCATTATCCCAGAACAGCACATGTACTTAATTTCCACTGGTCAGCAAGTGTTGCTTTTTCAAAAACAGGAAGAGGGAGCCTGAGCAAAATATGTGCAGGAACAGTGGCAGAGAATGGCAGGTAAGACACCTGGTGCAGGAAGGAAAAAGTGCTGATGACCCTCAGTCAGACCCCAGTGTTTCTCAGCCAGGCGACCCACTCCCAGCTCCAGCTCAGCACCCCTAAGCCACCATTCCCATCTCCCACCAGCAATGCACATCCACACTCTGAGCTGCCACAGATCAAAGCCTCTCCGTGCTCCCTGAACTCAGCAAGGAACTGCAGGTTTCACTGTCTGTCGCTTACACACACAGAGCTGTTGCTTCCAGTAATTTGAAGCTGAACTGTGCAGAATTTGCTGTGCACTGTAACTTGCTGTTTACTTGAATAAACAGCAGTGGGAAAATTTTCAAGAACTAGTGTATGTAAATAAAATGTAGATGGATGCACAGATGACTGCACAAGCAAACCAAGGAGTGCCTGTTCTGCTCATAAGCCAAATACTATTCTTGAATATGCAATTGTACCTCCTATGTGTGTGATTCCATTTGCATCTGCAGATGTCTTGCATATGCAGACACGTTATGACAGTGTCCCAAATAGTCTCAGGGCAAAGCAAAGATGTGTATGGGCAGCAACAGATTGGCTAATGGCAGAGGCATAGCCTGACCCTGCCTACCTAGACACAATGCTTGGTCCTGTTGCCCCAAATACCAAACTTAGTGTTGTGATGCCTGAAGAAATATGAAGACCTACTGTGCCAGACATCATATTAATTTGCCATAAAGCCAGCATCAATCAGCATATTTCCAAGAGCATCTCCAGATTTCACCAGTGTGAGACACCCATGGAAGCCAAGTTCAGGATTTACTTTCAATATGAGCTTAATTTGTACTGAAGGCATCAATTTGCAAAACAGGGACTTAAATTGAGAAGTACTCTTATGAATGTTTGAGAATAGATCAGTCTCTGGATACAACCAAACCTCTACTACTGAAAATAAAGCTGAAAATGCATTGCTGCTGAATGCTGTTGCTGGTTGATGTGAGAAATATCCGTGGTTTTAGCAATGATGCATCCCACAGGAGAGTCTGTACAGGAGCCAAGGGGAGGACAGGCAAGAGACAGAACCACTCATAGAGCCAAATAAGAAATCCTTATGGAGGAAGACCGAAACACTCACTAGCAGAAATCTCCATGCTGATATCATGCAGCCTATGGGTACAGGGCCTTTTGCATCACAGTGGCTGTAAACCAGGTACACCCAAAATATTTTTTCACAACTCTAATCACAGCTACAACAACAATACAGTCATTATTTAATGTTTACCTTGAACTTAACAGTGTAGTAGCTATCTGTTTCATAATGTTGGCTAGGAAGCCAAAAGCAAAAAAAAATCTGGACTGGCAAACCACACCTCCTAAGCAAATGGGAAAAAAGTGTTAGCAGAGAAAATAAATCAAAGAAAAAAACACTTACCAAAATTAATTGTGGTTGCACCATCAAGAAGGGAAATATCTCTGCACATGCAATACAATCAGTCAGCTTGCAAACTCTGAAACTAAGATAACAAGTGAAGCACCTGAAAGATGATACAGGATGTTGCTGTGCTAAAATACTTGTAAAGAAATTCACAAAGGAATAGGATAAATCTCTTACTCTGCATTGCTATGGATTACTTGCACTTTTGTGGTGGCTTGGAGACCCATTAAGCCCGATTTTGCAAGCTGCTGTTCAAACAACCACAGCCTGCCCCTGCACAGACGAAGACAAGGCCTGCACACCTAGGAAGTGGAGCGTAAGAAAACAACAGGCTAGAGTTAGCTAAAGTAAAGAGGTGAGAGGTCTTCACATAACCATAACAAAAATCTTGCTAATATTTTTGCTAACATCACAACAGAGCTGTACAGTACTATACAACTACCTTCAATATTTCACTGTTTCTCTTTGAAGCGTCATGCACTAGCTTCTGTCAGAATCAGGAGTGGTCTAAGGCTCCGAGTCAGCACAACACACAAATATGAATCTGACTTTAAACGTATGCTTACATCCTTATGACTTGTTTGCATTAAATAAAACATAGATATGAGGAAGGCAAAAGGTTTGGTCAATCTGTAAGAGTAACTTCAGATCAGAGGATCAAGGGCATGTAAGTAGCTCACAGCACTTTGTGCCACCGCTGTTGCAGTCCATGTTTCCACAGTCCTTCCACTCCAGTAATTTTATAATCCTTTTGTTGGTTTACATCTCTGACTGGCTTGACCCCACAGTGGCATGCTGGGCACACCACTACACCTTTAGGGTTGTTGCCAGAGTATACACCCGTCTCCTGGGGCATGCTCACCTTTTGAAAAAGTAGCAAGGAGATTTTTCCTCCAGCAGGCCCAGCCCACAGTGACCCCTTTATAGAAGCTTTCATTTTTATTGCACATTTTTCAAGAACATAAACCCCAACCTTAATGGAAAATGAAAACATGCGGCCAAGAAGAGGGAACGTATTTTAGCATCCTGATTCAAAGCAACAGACCCCGTCTGGAATGCTCAGGCTCATGGCGGCATGGGGCTAGTACCTGGAAAATAAACTCAGCTGGAGATGACAATAGGAGATCATTCCCATAGACTGTCTCCTTAGAGCTCAACATCAGGAAATATAAAGACTATTCATCAGAGCTGGGGTGATAAGAAAAGGCTCAGGCACCATACATGCATTAAGCACACTCCAGCACGGGATCCACCTGTAAAGCCAAACCAGCTCCACCAGGAAACTATTAGGACACTATCATCGGCTTCTAGTTCACTGAAGTTACAGCCCAGCATCCCCCATGGCCTGCGCACCACCCCACTTTTACCAGTAGCTTATTGTTCTCTTTACTGCTCCGGGTTTCCAAAAGACACAAAACAAACACTCACACATGGCACTACGAAGAAAACTCCATTACAGTTTTTCACTGAAAAGAGACTAGTGTGTGTAATGCTTCTAAGCACAGCCACAATTTATTCTATTTATTTATCATATTGTTCTTCAAAGCAGGGCAGAACACGCTTTGAAGGAAGTTCAGCATTCCCTCTCAAAGATTCTCCTGTTGCCATGAGCTTGTCACAGGCAGAAACTTGCAATGAAAGTGTCATGGGAGGGAAGAGGATACTGAGGCATAAACGGGTGGCTATAACCATTAACAGGTTTTCCTTAGCAAGGCCATAAGGGAACCCAGGCTACCTCAGCAACAGTGTTCCCCCAAGAACAGCCTTTCTCCTCAAGAGAAAACACCGAGCATTTGCACTGGAGGCATGGACATTTTCCACTCCTAGGATGAAGATCTCACAAAAAAACCCCAACACAAGCATTAGGAAAGAACACTCTAAAAGACATCCTCATAAGCATCCAATTAGTAGTGTCTACTAATAATAACAATAATGCAGGATTTCTTTCCTTAGGCATTTACCCAGCATCATAGAGAGGGAAAGTCAGATTCATGGAAGAAACACATGTAGCACAGAAGAAACTGCAGAAACACCACTTTAAAAGCTTCAACAAGACCATCCTAAAACTCAGGGGTAGTACCACACCAAACCAAGGCACTCATGCGTTTATTCCCCTCTTCAAAAAGTGCTCAGGGAAAGTGTTTAGGATCAGGAATATTGTTCAGAAATTCATCCCACTGCACTTCCTCCCCGTCCTAGTGAAATACTCTCCAACAGGCTAGGAGCTGAGAGAGGAGTTGGGAGTCTCCTGGCCCCCCATCGGGAGCAGGCAGGGATTTCCCTTTGCTTCTAAGAACACCCCCACTCAAAAACACATTCAACACCTTCCACCAGAAAAACACTGCGACATTACTTCTACCAGAAACACAAAGTACAGAGAGTCCTTACAGTGGGGCCAGCCCCAGAGTTGTGTGGGGCCATTGGCACTCTGCGGGAGGTTATCCCCATATTGGCCAGGTGGTAATGAAGGCCACAGTTGGGGGTTCCAGGTGGGATGGGAGATACAGCAGTCCCATACGAAGGAAAAGGACCTGAGTGAGCTGCAGGTGGGTTGGGGAACAATAATGAGGGTCTTGTGTGAGGTAGAAATATCTGTGAGGACAAAGGACACACGTGGGGGTTCTGTGTGGGTGGGGTCTCCAGGCGGGATTAAGCACAGGGTAGGGTGGGGTGGAGGCCTCGAGTAGAGGGGGGCTGGGTTGGGAACCCAGCNCACCGCGGACAGCGCCCGGCCCATCGCGGCCACCTGTGCGCGGCGCCGGCGAGGCGGAGGCGCCGGGGAGGACGGCGAGGAAACCGGGCCAGCCCGGGCCGAGCGGCGCCCGGGCGGGGAGGCGAGGGCGGCGGGGACAAGGACGCGCGCTCCCCACCTGGGCTGTGGCTGGATCTCAGGCGCCTTCCACAGAGACACTGCAGCATATGCGAGCCTTTCTCCA
>VWZT01010552.1:140704-220605 GCA_013397055.1 Pachycephala philippinensis | reverse complement strand
CATCGCCGCGGCCCCGCCGCGCCCGGGGGAGGGAAGGGGACCCCGCCGCCACTTCTCGGGACTTGTCCGCCGGCGGAGGGCCGGCCGTGCCGGGAAGCGGGGCGGGCTGGCTGGAAGGACGTCAAGCCCTAGAAACACGCGCGGCCGGCTCCCAGCCCTGCCCCCTGCCGGCACAGCCCCCGCCGGGGCGGGCAGCGCCGCCGGGACCCCCCCGCCGCCGGGGCGAGGCCGGGCGGGGGCTCTGCCGCTTCTCCCCCCGCCACCGAGGGCCCGGTCCCGCCTCCCCCGCTGCGCTCAAGTTGTGTGAGTCCCGGCGGGGAGGGAGGGAGGAGACAGCCCCGGCGCCCGCCCCACCAGGGCCGCTGTGCGGGGCCGGGCAGGGTCGGTGCCCGCGGGTGTCCCCAGCGACAGAAGGCACCACGTGCCGTGCACCGAGCGCATTCGGGGCTCCGGAGGCTGGAACCACGGGACCGGCAACGTGGCCGGGAAGAAGACACACCTCTGGTCTTAAATCACCGCTGGGTGCGGGTGCCTAGACAGGGGTGCTCCTTTACGAACACGCTGTAAACGAGGGAGCGGCCGTATTTCCACCTACAAACCCACCGGCTTCCTGCAAAGGGCGCTCCATTGAAACTCAAGGTACCTTCTTTTTTACCCATTTTTAAACTATCACTGTTACAGCGTTGCAGACTCAAGTCTCAGTGTTTGTGCTGCACAGAGAAAGGTAGGGACATACTTCACATGCAAGGAGGGTTAGGGAAAGATGCTCTCCTTAGAACTGTCTCCAATTCACGAAATTACACAAAACCCACAACACAAGGCTGGAAAGCACAGGAGTACAGAAAAACTCCTCCGACAAAACAGTACTATCATATACAAAATCCGTTCAAAAGAACTCTTTCACCTGAGTAAACTCTAATACTGCACTAAAAAGCAGCTCCCTCTGGGACAAATAGGAACCCAGCACAAGGGTGATTTTCTAACTGAATTACCTTGTGCTTAAGCAGGGTTACCTACTCACACACCACTTTTCAAAGCTTTCTCTGCTTTT
Organism: Pachycephala philippinensis; assembly: GCA_013397055.1. Classification (NCBI taxonomy): domain Eukaryota; kingdom Metazoa; phylum Chordata; class Aves; order Passeriformes; genus Pachycephala; species Pachycephala philippinensis. Next base: position 219,554 of record VWZT01010552.1, on the reverse strand, counting down.
GTTTCTCCTAATACCTGGCAGAAGTGGCCAGGTGTCTCTGACCGGCTCATGAAATGGACATTTTTCCATAGAGTGCACTCTAGGATGTAACAGGCTTCTGGGCAGCACTTCAAAGGGATACAAGAGTGGGGATACAGACTTAGATGTTAACATCTAGATCAGAGTACTAAGGCACATAAACCAGGCATAACAAAAGAAATGCTGTTTAGGTGTGAGAAGCTATCAAGCATTTGTGGCAAAACTAATATTTTTGAGAGCACCTGGAGTCTTTCATGCCCTCAATAAATACTCCACAGTTTCAGTTTTACTCTTGAATAGAAAAGGAAAAAAAAAAAGAAAAACAGTTAAAATGCTAAATGTTTCATGAAATGGTAGCTCTTATTTTTTCGACAATTCTATTTCATATGATGAAAAATAGCACTTAGCTAGAAGCAAAACCAGTAGCATAGAGTTCAGGACTGTTAGAAGGATGGAAGGCATTACTAACTAATCCCTGGGATTCGTGCTAAACTCAGTTTTTGTTGTCTGCTGTGACTTAGGCTGAAAAATCATCACTCTCTCTGTCTTCATTTATAAGCTATTTTAGACAGCACCTTGCACATGCACCAAGTCACAGCAAAAAGCTAAATGAAACTGCCCTTCTCCATGTCCCCAGTTACCCGGGATCATTGCTCCATCACACTCCTCAGCAATCCCTGCTCCACAGCCAGAATGAGAGACTAAGGTGCCATGTCAGGGCAGGTACCAGACTGAGACTACAGCTGTTACCTCTCCCCTTCACCCAGAGTTGTCCTTCAGTCCTCTGCTACACCTGATCATCAGACAGCAAGCCTGTAGCCCTGCTGGAACAAGGCCAGAAGTAGTTTGCACAGTGAAGCCCTAAAACAGAACTGGTGGTTCTCGGATACTTTGGTAATAGCACAAAAAATTAATAGTCCTCTTTCTGCAAACGCATCAGCAGCATGTTTGAGATGAGAACAATTCCGGATCTGCCAGATCAAGGACAGCACAGTGAGATGCAAAGTCAAGGTGCCCTCCTTGCTTAGCAGCCAACATGGAGCTATAAATGAGGGGGCTCTCATTTAGAGATGCCAGGACTGAAGTGCAGCACTAGGTACCAAGGGAAGAGTTGCATTTAGATATTATATGTATCAAGCTAACATGGGAATGGGCACATTTATCACATGAACATGCAAGGGCAAGTGTGTTGGACACGATACAGATGTTTGTCAGAATAAAAAAAAATGAAAATGCAACAGGTAGCTGAATTTTGAGACCTCTGTTCATTAAACTAATGCAGTTGTTCTTGGAAGATCTACTCAGAATAACCCATAAAACCACTAATAAAATAACCCCCATTTCTTTGGGGAGCTTCCATCACCTTGCCGCAAGGCGGATAATGCAGCCTTTGTGGGGCACACTCCAAGGGGTCAGTTCCTGACTCACATTGGAGGAAAAGAGGGCAGACTCAAACCAGTGAAAAGAACGACTGTTACCTGACATTTCCAAAGAAGGGCCGTAAGGACTGCAACAAGCACACGTTCTTTGAAACTGAGTATGTTTAAGTAAGTTTAAACAGCAAAATGGAAGCATAAAAATGGCAAAGGAAGAACTCATATGATACATATGACTCAAGTGTTTACATGCCACAAAATACTCAGTAATACCGTGTACCCAATTAGGTAAATCTTAGCCCAGTAAACAAAGCTTAAAGAATTTGAAAAGATAAATGGAGCTGACATAAGTCAAGATATTGCTAGATGTGTTAACTCATTTTAATCCGAAAACAAGGTAAACCAAAATAAAATTTATTTCAGTGCAGAGGGACAGCATGTACTCAAACAATACTTCAATCGACATAGTGTTGCATAAATCTTACTATGACTCCATTGATGAGCTTGCACTACTAAATAATGATGCAAATAACATCTCAAAAATTACCGTGAAAATGCTACAGATATTTAAATTTTTAGCCACTGGTAGAACACAAGTATTAGAAATGATAGTGTGCTTGAATAAAAGCAGGGATTGCATTTGCTGGAACACAAAGAAAGCTGTGAAAGCCTCACTGAGGTCAGAAGACATTTACAGGAAACACAGTGTCACGTGTGTTTCTCCCTTATTAAATTAAAATGCCATTGGCCTTCTGAAGCACTGAACAGAAACGAGAATATGTTTAGGATTATGGAATTTAAATTAATACCTTCTACTAAAAAGAGGAATGTATTGCGCTCTGATCAGAGAAAAATAAGGTGATTTAGCCGACAAGACTCTTTGCTAGGTATTAAAATAGCATAATGTGTATGAGTTCACCAGTTACAAAAACCAAAAAAGAAAGAAAATCTACAAAAGCTCAAAGAAGAGACTACCCAGGAAAGGTAATTTCCTTGTGTTCATACAAAGGCAGTAATAATCTTTCTACTGGGTCCATCTATGCTGTTCTGTTTTCACCCATACTGACGGGCAGTTCTTTGAACACTGTGACTGGTACACAGACAAACAGCTTGTGCAGGTGCGTTGTTTCTGGTTGGTTGGGTTCTTTTGCAAGTCTCTGCCCTTGTATTTTCTGGCCAAACACAGGCGGATATAATGAGAAAGGGCCCATTAACCTCAAGAGCTTTGTCCAAGCTGGTGCTGATGCAGATCTTGGACCTTGTCCCTCTGTCTGTAAATTTACAAAATTCCTTGCACTTGGTGCTCATTTCTCGATGCTTACTCCATGGGTCCCTCTGTGATCAGTGATTGTAAATTCCTCAGTGGTGGCAGAGAACCACTCCCCAACACTTCTCTTCACAAGAGCCGTTTGAGCAAAATCTACCAATGGGCCACAAACTGCAGCCCTTTCCAGGGCAAACCCCACTGTCATCACTGTGCTCTCTGGGTATTTCTGCTTACCCTTTTCCCCTTCTTTATGAAGCAAAGCACTGCTGACAAGGAGGGATGGTGGGGTCTGCTTCAGGGACATACCTGCCACGTACAGCTTCTACTGCACCCAGCTCCACCAAAGCACAGCACAATCACACCAGAGACATTGGGAACTGCAGCACAAAGTTGAGGGGTTTGCTGAAGGTCACACAATAAATTTGTGGACAAGTAGGGAATCATCTGTCAGTCCTCATTCTGGTGATTTAATGAGAGGATTAGCCTCTTCCTGATCAGTAAAAAATTGCACTCATTATAAGGCAAAGATTCTGCTGGAAGCTCTACCATGGATAAAGTATACCACACACCTTCTGAGAGCAAATAGAAGGTGAGACAGAAAAAAAAAACCTGACAGAGCTTGATTTTGTACATCAGACAAGAAAGATTAATTAGTTGCTTTTCTGAACAATAGTGAACAGAAACCACTGACTCCAGCTCCTGCTGGAGAGACTGACTTGGTAAAATCTCAGCCCCTCTGAGCTCACCAAAGCAGGTTCTGGAGCAAAAGAAAAGATGTCCCATAGCCTTGATCATTTAATAGGTTTATCCTCAGACACATAAAAAGCTTATAGTAATGAGCACTCAGGAGCTGAATTTCCTGACATTAAGAAGAAATCTAATATTTCATGTAAAGAAGGCTTTGTGTATCAAATGTCTCCAGTTTGAATTAGAGAGAAGTGGTTGGTCTGAATATTTTTCAGTACAGTGACACTTCCCTGAACCTGAACTTCTAGAGCATCTCCAAACATTTTGGCAGTAGTATGAGCAGCTCAGAACAGATACTCTGGAAAAGGGGCAGCGAGACACTGTTCCTTCCACCCACTTGCACTGCCCAGCAGACACCCTCATCTACAGGATGTCTCACAATGTGCTCAAGAACCCTTGATGGATTTCTCCCCAACAAATTTTTACACTCATTTTTGGAATCCAGTAATACCATTGGCCTCCTCACTATCTTTTGGCAAGGAGTTCTACAGGTTAATCATGTGGCAGGAAAAAGGTCTTATTAGTTTAAAACTCCTTCTCAATAGTTCCATTTAATGCTCACCTTAACTTAGAAGGTGAGCATTGTAAGATTATATTGTGAAATGGTAATTTTATGTTCTCCCTAACAGTCATGGTTTTATACACCTCTGTCGTATTTCCTTCCTCAATTGTTTCATTTCTGCAGGCACCTGAAAATGCCTAATCTGTTCCATCATTCCCTGGGCAGCAGCTACTGTTCACGCTCCACTGACCTTGTCTCTGTTTCCTGTGCCTTTCTAGTTCTATCACATCTTTTCTGAGACAGGATAACTGGAGCTGCACACAGTACTCAAGGTGCGAGTGCTCCAGGGGTTTCTAGCACCGAAGGATGATAGCTCCTATTTGCTTTCTGCACCTATTCCAATAATTTCTGCTTGCATCTGCTGAGCTAGCACTTCCAGAGAGATTCACGCTTCCTCTGTGGTCTTTTTCCAGTGAGGAAATGGACCCCTGTAGCACCTCTTACCATGAATGACCATAGCTTTTCTATATATATATTTATATACACACACACATCCTATATATTTGGGTTTCATCAATGGGTGCATTACACCCTGCATTCCTCCCCAGTTTATACTGTTGTTAGTTCAGCAGATGCTCCATATCAAGAAATCCTTCTGCAGCTCTTTCCTGTCCACTTCTGTTTCTCATACTGCAATGATTTTGTCTCTTCTTCATCCCCTCACTCTTCAAGATCATTTAGGAGCATGTCCAAGACTGCACAGTTCAGTCCCTCTTCACTGGCAATTTCCCCACTGATGAGACCTGCCCTTTTTTCCTTGAAGGAAACACCCAGTGAGGGAAGCATTTTAGAAATCCAGACTTCTGCCTCACCTTTACCCAGCTGCTCAGGGAACATTAAGGAATTTGGGGGGATGTTCCCCCCCCAGAGCCATGCAGCCCCTTACCCAGACGACCAAACCTGACTGCTAGCCCCTCACAGAATGGATGCTGTGATTTTTTGCAGATGTAGTTCACGGTAAACTTTCAGATATTGCCACATTTGTCCTTTGAATCTGAGAGTTGCAGAAGCACCTTCTAGGTGCACCTCCTTGATGGGTTCAAGTCCCCCTTGCTGTTTCACATCTGCAGCCCTTCCAAGGGAAAACACGCTGGAAGGCAGAAGATCTCCCCTGGCTGCCGATCCCTCCGGGCTCAGAGGTTATGAGAGAGAGGAAAGCAGATTAAAGGGCTATAATGCAGCCAGCACAGAGAAGATCTGACCCATGGGACTCCAGTAATTGAGGTTATTAATCCACAGTAGGTAATGATGGCTTTGCCTGAGGCATGACCCAAGTTTTGAGGGCAGCAGATCACAGTTGAGCCAGGCTTTTGAGGTGGGCAGCAAGCCAGCCTGCTGGCCAGCAGAGCTGCTGGGCTCTGCCCACCGACAGCCCCTTGGCACCAAGGGACAGCCACCAAAGCAAAGCCAGAGCTGGGATAGGTGCAGCTTCCAAATTCAGGACATGCTCTTGGCTTTCCCCCAGTTCCCTGCATGAAACAGGAACAACTGGCAGGCCACTTTCCTTATCTAGGAGTGCGACCAATCCATCCACCTCACAGGGAAAAGCTGTCAGGCTTAATAAAGGGGGTTTTCTGAGGGTAAAAGTACAATAGACCAACCACACAAGAAGCCATCTCCCCTTCCCCTCCAGCAAACTCACTCCTGATGTTCCAGAGGGCATTCGAGGTTGGGAGCAGCATCTGTGAAAGCACGAGCCTCCCCATCTGCCTACTTCCAGTGACACTTACAGAGCCTTGTACTGTTGTCTAGACCTGAAGTGTATTTATTCCGGCATGCTAATACAACACGTGTGGCACAGCCTCATCAAGACAAGCAACTACTTGCCTGACTGCCTGCCTTGGGAATGATGGTACAAGAAATGCTTTCTGCTCCAATTCACAGCTGCTCCAATGACAGAAAAGCCACTACCAGGACACCACAGTTCAGACCCTCACTCTTTATGTGGCCACCATGGCTGAAGAGTGCATGGAAACATGTCTGAAACAGATTTCTCTGGAAAGACCACTGTTCTGGAACGTGCAACTCCCAGTGCCTGTAGTGTAGCACAGCTGACGTTTTTTATCAGACCTACACACAGACTTGTCCCTGCTGGTTCTGAAAGGAAGAGAATGACAAAAGCTAGGTATTAAATAATAATATTACAGCGCACTTATAAAGGGTCTTTGTAGGTAAAGGAAAATTAATGTTTCAAGAGATTTGAAGATGAGTTTTACAAGATCTTTATAAGAGCCACCCTTGAAATCCTGGCTTGTTAAGACAGGACTTCCTACTAGGTACATTTTTTCCAGGTGAATTTAAGTTAAGAAGACCTTTTGTCTGGAAAATTTCCTTTTCTGAGACTCATGTAGTGTAGTCCTCACCAGAATGCAAGAGAGCTAAGAAAAAAAAAAAATTATCTCTTTCTCAGAGCACACTATTACTTTGGGGCAGATATTCCAAAGTAGTAAAAAACAAAATAAAATAAAATAAAAAATTAACGTGTTATTTTCCTTAAAATTACATTTTTCTAAAGTATCTCAACTTTCCTTAAGTATTTTGACAATATTATGAAAAGAAAGTTGTGAGGAAAGGCTTTGACCTTACCAAAATAAAACATTTCCATAAGATTGTCAAAGTCAGAGAACTGAGGAATAGCAGGAGTGTTTGGCTGACAGTGGTGTGAACAGAGAGGAACTTAACTCGCTCCCCATTAGGCCACAAGTACCCCCCTGCTCTGCAGCCCCCTGCACATGGATATACACATACCACACACTGGCTTCATAGGATAGAGAGGATTTTTTGCTGTCCATAGTTTCAGGACAAATGGTGAAGGCAGTTTATACGACCAGGCTCAGACCCTGCCAGCTACAAGGCAGAACCACTTCCTCCACTCTCTGCTGTAAGAGAAAACCCAAACCTAAGTAACACATTTGGGATTCCTTTTTGCATTTGACTCATGGTCCAGCATCGTTTAAGATTTCTGTTGTTAGCTTTTCTCTGCAGCCATTAGAACCAGAAAATTTAAATATGCCAAGTTATCATTCTTACATAACAGCTCAGGGATTTAAGAAAGGCCGCAAATCTTCTAGGAGTTAGCAACACCAGTGTGCAATAACCACACCAGTGACAGGTAACATGGCTAGCTCCCAGGGACAGGAATCATTGCTGACATGTGACATACTCAGCAATGGCCTTACTCTGCTTCTGCTGAAAACACAGCAGTGCCAGCCCACAGGCTGCTCAGAGTGATTATCAGCCCCTGAAAAATGCCACTCCTCTATGAGAAAGTAAAAATCCTACTTTCCTCAGCAGCTGAAGATATTTCACTTAAGAGGAAATAAAAATTCTAGCAAATCCCATTCCAAAACATGCATAATCTGGCAAATTAGGGAGGAATAAGAAGTGTTCAAGTCAAAGATGAAGCACTATTATGTGAATATTGCTGTGGAGCACAGCAAGAAAGAGGAAATCCCAAAAGATAGATGACCAATGGATGGAATTTCAGAAGGGGAGTAAAATACAGGAGGCAAACGCTTCTCTGTGCGAGCAGATAAATCAGCCATGCATTTCTTTATCACCATTACCAGGGGCGTTGAAAGTCAAGCACCGCAATGATTGTCTACTTCCCACAAGTAAAGTTCAAAACCTGGACCACACTCACGGCACATGTGATGGACCTGGCACAGCACGAAATGCAGCTCAGCACAGGCTAAAGGTGTAACTGCAGCCACAGAATGGACCGAGGAAGGGTTAGAGGAGAGAGGGGTGGGTGCAGAGGATTTTCCAATAACGGTAGAGAGCTGGGGTTAGATTTTGACCTGCTATAACATATACTGCTCCATGAGGTCTGAATTTAGCCCTTACATTTCAGGCACTGATATTTTATTTTCTTTCCAACAGGCACTTTAGGGATGCAAAGCTGAAATGATAAAGCTGAGCTGCTGCTCCGTCAGCATGTGCTAAGCTATTTATGAGTCACTAAAACACACCTTTTCTAATTCTCAGCTTAGCTTGTGAATGGCACAAGGCCAGAATGCCTTCTCCAGCGACTTGAGAAAAGTCACCACAGTGTGCTATGTGCCAGGCTATTGGCAGAGCCACTGCACTGGCTCTGCTGCAGGACATGTTTGACCTCCAGCCAGAGCTGCATTAGCCCTCTGCCTGTTTACATTGGGACAGTCACAGACATTATCTAAACAAGTGTCACCCGATGGCTGCAATAAATTTTAGGAATTTCCCTCAAATGAGAAAGCCTCTGTAGAATCAAAAAACATAACTGCAGGCTTGAGTCGTCCCAAGTCCCCAGTGCTGCCTTAGCCCCACACACCATTTCCGTCCCTGCACAAATGATCCTACCAGGTACAGGGGGCTCAGAAGTGACTGGAACCACAGCCATCACTTCCCATTCCCAAAAAGCTGCGTCCTGCAACTCAGCAGTGAAACTGTAGTTACAACGGGGAAAAATTCCAATTAAAGCACAGCTGTTCTGAGCCAGTTCTCATGTGTCATGCATCCACATCCTCAGACCACTGACAAAATTATTTCCTTTCAGCTGGCATTTGCTTAAATCCCAACACAGAGGCAACCTCAACTGTGCAGCATTGGAGTTCACATAAACCCTCCTTGGATGTTACATCCCAGCAGTGATACCTTTGCTCTACCTAGATATCGTGAAGGCCAGCTCCACATTTAAATCCCTACCCTTGGAGGCTTGACGTATTTTTTCTCCACCACTTCGGTTCCTTCACTGTTATCCTGATCCCATAGGGGATTTTCCATCTCCCACTCCCCTTCTCAGCCAGCTGCTGTGCACAGATTTAGCAGGATGACTCAGAACCAGGGAATGACAGCTCAACATTTTCCTGCTATAGAGCAATCACTGCCTATCTCCAGAAGGTCCTTGGGTCAGGACTGGGGCTTCTGTGCAAGGGAGAGGGAAGCAATGGTTGCTTTCTGAGGAAAAACAGACCCACTGTGTGGGACCTCCTGCTGCTTTCCTCTGTCACAGCCTCAACTTGTCCTTGCTTAAGTCTCACAGGAGCAGCTTGTTGTAAAATACAAGTTTAGCTATTTGCTTTTCATCACAGCAGAGCCTCAGAGCTCCTGAGGTCAGCGCCAGGCACTCTGAGGCAGCACACAACACTGGAAGCTGTGAGGAATGGGAAGGCAGGTTCCCAAGGGGGTGTCTTTTCTTTTTCCCTGCTGAGTTACAGCAAGTGTCACAGCCACATCATCTATTTTTCATTCCCCAGTGCTCAGTGTCAAGCCATAATGAAGCCATAAGGAATCCAGCACCACTCAGCAGTGCACAGAAGCACTCTGGCTCAGCTCTGCAGAGCTGTGCTGCGTAGTGTGCAGCGTTGCAGGAAGGAGAAGAATCTGATACCAAGAATGCTCCCCATTTTTATATGCTACACTCCCAGAACTGCAGTAATAGCAAGTGAGAGCAAGGCAGAGCAGAGCAAAGCCTTGCTCCTCACCCTGCTCCCTCAGTCACTGCCTTGGGTACAGTGAGATCTGTCAGGCAAGGCCACAAATGTCCAAGGTGGTTAATGTCAACAGCCAACTACACGAAGGCAAGCAGGCAAAAGCAGAAGGATCTGTCTCAGGATGATGCTTTCAGAGGGCAGATGGTCAAAGATAACTTCTGAAAGAGTGCATAAGTGGGACTCCTGGCTCTCCACACAGCTGCAGTAACTCAGCTGCCTTTCCCCAGACCCAAGGCATCACTAACTCTGGCAGCAGGGGAGAAGAGCTTTGCTGCCAGAGCCCATGGATGTGCACTGGACACAGCATGGCCATGGCTCAGACTCCATGCAGAGGAGCAGGCATCACTCATGGGGAGACCCAGGGATCCCTCCTGGTGCTTGGCCACCTCCATGCTCACCACCCTGCCCCTTGGCAGAGCACCCCTAAGCTCAGGCAGGGCACCTGAGCTGTCTTTTGCCCATTTACCCAGACCAAAAGTGGGGACAGTTCTCAACGAGCACAGAACACCCGGCAGCACCAGTCTCCAGGTAAAACACAAACAGTGCTTTTGATGAGATAGAACAGAAACAGCTTTACATGTACACCACTGGGGGAAGCATCTGGTAACAGGCCTACATTAACACAGAGTAAATTAACAATCAGGTACAACCTCTGAGCTGGCATCTGCTCCAGCCTATGAGATAGTCTGAGCAGCTAAATCTGGAACAGAGCAATTCCTGGGGAACAAGTCATAGGGGAAAGCCTGTACTGGTCTGTCAGGGGTGCAGGCAGTAGTGTCTGGATAATCTCATTTTAAAGTATTGTTCTCCTCTTCCCTAATTTGCTTTCCCAGTTAGGTACTCACCTTCTTAGAAACTGCTGGGCCATGTCTGGTACCCCGTAATTTTTTCCACAGTGCCATTCTCACCAAGGAAGGTTTCATGGAGAATGCCTACTGAGGCCAATTATCATTTTTCTTGGGAGTGTCTACACCAACTAGGATTGATGGAAACGGGCACTTGGCCATCCTGCCACACAGCAGCTGTGTTTGCACTGCACTTCACTGAGACCCTGCTATTTACATTAAATATTCCAACTTTTCAAAGTTCCTTTTATTCCATATTACAAGTTTCATATTTCCTCACTATCTCTTTTTAAGTCCTGTTAAGATCCTAATGTCCCTGTTAAGATCTTACTCACACACCAGAAAAATCCTGCTGAAAAGAGAGCTCAAATAAGCAGATGATGGTTCAGCCCGGGGTGAGGGTAGTTAACACAGACACGAGATGCTGTGTGTAGACCAGTATGAGGCTCTTCCCTTAACACATGACAAGAAGTTACAGAAGACAGAGCAGCTGCCATCCACTTTCATAAGGGCAGTAGCCTTCAACACCCTTTCATATTCTTATTGCTGTCAGCGTTTTTCCACCCTACAACTGCTCCTGAAAAACAGGAGAGAGTCCTGGTGGCTGGGACCAAGCAGGAGCACAAGGATCTTGTTTCTGCATGTGGTGCAGTACAGCAGTTTTGTTGTGTGGGAGGTCCAGCTGGTCAGCATGCCCTCCCCAGTCTTTCCTGGAAAAGGGAGAACAGGTTTTTTCTGAAGGCTTTGGCTGATTCTTATTCTTTACACAAACACTATATCCACAGTCTAAGCATTACAAGGGTTTACAGAAGCTTTCCTCTTTGGTGGTGTAGAATTTGGCAGCAGACTTTCTGCATACTTAAGTGTTATAAATGATACTGTTTTTAAGACTACAGGCAATACTTTCCCATGGTTTAATGGTTGTGCTGGGATGGGTCCTTGACTGCTGGCAGCAGTAGGGGTCACTGTAGTGTATGTTAAGTGGGAGAATTCAACTAAAAATAAAAATCTAAGGAAAAAAACCAACAAGCTGAAGCATCTTGTGACAACTCACCCCAGAAGCCCTGTCAATCTGCCAGGACTGCATTACCCAGGAGTTGGGAGTGAAGCTAAACCATCCACCGTCTAATGCTCAAGAGCTCTTTAACCCACTCCATCTTCAGCTGCTTCCCGTTGCTGGCTGCTTTTAACCTAGTTTTCAACCTCCAGAACTCTTATTTCTGGCTGCAGCTTTCATTAGCAGACACATACTCCCCATTCAATTCCTTCCAGAGATGTAGGCTACATCCCCAAAGTGCCTTTTTGGGAAAGTTGTCTGATGCACTTGCAGCCAGAGAGTGCAGTGCCCTGGAAAACAGGCAGGAATGTAGATTCAAAAGCGCATTTTTCCCCTCAGTACTAAGAAGCCAAACTCCACTGGTCAATTTTGTAGATGGGATTGTTCTTTCCTAACTATTGCCAGTTTTGTTTCTAAAACTGATGGGAAAGACTGATTTTTAAGGACATAGAGGGCTCTTCTCCCTTTCTTTGTTTCTTTCCCTCTCCTTTTGGAGTAATAGGTGATTCATTGCTTCTTTCTCTACTTTTTCACACCTCCATTGTAGATTCCCTCTTATACAGGCATCTGGGGAAGAAACAGCTTTCAGGAAGTCCCAGTGATCACAGATATGCCCTCATCCTCAGCTTGCAAAGTGTTTTCTTGCTGAACTGGCAGAAGTACTGATTTCCTGAAATACTCATTATTTCCTGCAGGAAAATAATCTCCTGTTACTACACAGGCTGTATAAGGGGGAATGCAGCAGTCTAGGATCCCCTCTGCAGAGGTGCTCACAAAAATACCTGTGACCTCCCTTACTGCCTGACTTTGAGGCTGTCAGTCTGCATCTTGTCTTCCTCCAGAACTAGCTGTGGTCTAACAAGATCAAAATGGACATTGAAAATAAAAGTGATCTGAAATGTAAAACACCTCAGTTGAAGCCTTCTCAGTTTCATACTCTATGCTATCCCCTTAGTCTTCCTGGGAAGAGGGTACAGGGCTTCCAAAGGCTGGTGCACATGCTTTCTTTTCTGAAGTGTCCACACTCTTTCATTGTCAAGTGAAAAGTTTCCCTAAGAGGAAGGGATGTAAACTGTCTCCAGTCCCAAAGCCTTGTAACCATGTCAGCAAAGCATCGCACTTACCTGTGAAGGTCTGCTGGGAGACTGGATTTATTAGCTCAGACACCCCGGCTGTGCAGTTACACAGCCTGCAGTCTTGAAGCAGACTGAGTCCAGCCAGCCCAAAAACACAGCCCAAACAAGTTTGCATCTGGCTGGAAAAGATCTTGTAAGACATACCCATGACTACTGGCATCAGCTCAAAACACTTCTTTGGTTTAGAAAGCATCAATGCCAGAAGATAGATTGGGGATGCTGAACATCAACAGCAGAGCTGTTCCCACAACAGCTGCGTACGTTAACAAATCATTACAGTCTGCCTTGGCGGAGACGCTGAGGTTGGCATTTCTGTCCCCACTTCACAGGCAGGGATAGTGCAGCAGGACTGCAATAAGCAGCTCCCAGAGCCTCACACAAGCAGCCCACAAGGCCTTCGAAGGAGCTGTATCACACGTGGCTTTGCACCGAGGACTGGTGGTGCCAGGTGCTGGGCTCAGTGCCCTGACAAGAAGAGGCAAGACTTTGAAACATAACAGCCTGTCCTACACCTCCACACTGACTGACTTCCCACATCCTGTGGGGTTTCAAGTGGCTTTAAAAACAGCAAGTCTGGCTTGATGGACGTCAAGCCACAGAAGAAGTTTGGTCATCTGCTGTCACAGCATATTCTGTGGTTGAAGTAACCCAAATCTACTGCATCCCTTTCCTCTGCCTGAACCACAAAAAGCTGTTTTCCTTTAAGATGGCCTTATAGCTGGGCTTACTGCCCGCCAGGCTTGTGGTCATGCTCTCTCTCGGGGCTTTTGTAGGCTAATCCAGCACAAAAGGCACTGGCTGCTTTCCACTCCAAACCTCTGCCAAGCTGTGAGATAGATGGAGCTGCTTAAAAAACGTATCATAAATTGGAACAGCGTAAGAAGCTAACAATTGTTGTGCTGAATGTAGCAGCCTACATCCCAAAGGACCTCAGTGCAGGTGATTTACAAAAAAACGCACTCAAAACAACAAATGTTTTTGTAATTCAAGAATTTTCTTGTGGAACTCAACCCCTGCAGGACTTTTGCAATAAGATCCCATTTGAAAATCTGCATTAATCCTAAGTGTTTGTTTTAAGTATGCAAACCCTAAAAATATCCAGTGCAGAGAAACACTGGGGGAAAGCACACACACTCCCTATCGTGTCCTTGTATTGCTTTTTTCGTGGGACTTCTGGGTGATGAGTTTGTGATTTCACATTCCACCCCACACCTTCCCAGTCAATAACATTAACAACTTTTCACTTCTAACAACCAAGGTGCCTCTCAGACCTCCACCTGGTTGGCAACTGTATCAAGACCATGAGTCCCACACAGGACAGAGTTCTGGCAATACACGACTTCTCAAATGCACCAAGCAACAAGAAAACCCAAGGCTGGAAGCTGAAAGTAAACAAAGCAAAGTTCAGAAGCATTTAATGTTGAAGGTGATAAAGCACTGGAACAATTTCACAAGGTGAATCTTCCTTCACTGTAAAGTTTTAAAGCAAGAGGGGATGTTTTCTTTATTCAGCACTGCACTTCAAGCAGGAGTCAATTGAGGGCAGTCCTGTGGCTTGCACTCCACAGGAGGTCAGACTGAAAGATCACAAGAGCCTCTCTGACCCCATAACCCAGGAATTAATACCTGGGAGGAGTTTTTTGTAAAATCTGTCAAACCACTGCCCTTTAAATCACTACCTACAGCTTCTCTGCTATGAAGTCACAATGGAAAAATCAATTAAAGAACAGGGAAAATGGAAAAGGGAAAAAGCAAGTTACTGACCGATGAAGGCACAGTGAAGGATGATGGAGGTTTGAACACTGCCCCTGCACCAGGCTGTTCTGGACTCCTGGAGATCATGGGAGGTTGGCTGTCACTGATTTCACTGGTACTCGCTTGGTGTCCTCTGCAGGTCAGTAGAGGACAGGGGTTTGCATTCTGCAGGACTACGAAACCTGTGTCACTCCCAAACACTGCACAGCCCCACTACACAGACAACTGTCTGTGTAAAAGCTATTATTGTTTCATTTGCACATCCCAACCAAGCTACCTTTGTGATTACAACTGCAGACCAAAAGAGAGTGCATATGAACAACAGAAAAAAAACCAAAACAAAACAGAAAACCAACATAAAAACAAAACCACAAAGCTGCTGTTTCGTTATTATTGTACTGCTGCTTTGGAATCAGAGAAAATATAAACATCCATCAGCAGATCTTGGTTCCTCAATGCAGCTCAAAAAGTTGGCAGGAGATAGTACAAGGAATGGAAACTAGACTGCACAGATCCTCAGGAAGCCACCAGAGGGTAGCAAAGCATTTTAGAGCGCAGCTGACAGAAGCCCAGACAAAGCGGCATGATCTGTACCTGCATCTCCCTCCTCGCTTTCCGGTTGCTATTTCAGTTATTCAGGAAAATTACATTTTTATTCATCCCTATGCATTCCACTTTCAAAATGCTACCTTGATTTCTTCGCAGATGAGAAGGAAAATTTATATTTCAATTATTCCTACCCTTCTCCCTGAAAGAACTTGTTTCTCCCATATTTTCTTCATAGTGTCTGCATCCCTCCCCAGCCAACTCTCCCCTGCAGCAGTGGGCAGCAAGCCAGGTCCTATGGGGATGGCCTATGGTACCACCCTGTGGGGAGGTATGAGGAGGGGAAGAGGGTCAGGAGGGCAAATAGCTGTTTCCAGCCGTTTCAGGAAACTGATTACACCAGAAACTCCACACATTAGGAGGAGTCTGGATTACCCTAACATCCTTGCTAGTGCAACATTCAGATAACACTCTGAATTGTTGATGGCCAGTCCTGAGGTTTTGACTGTTTCAAAGCTGTGAAAAGTACAGGAGAGGAAGAGACATAATATTTTTGTAATGCTTTCCTTGCCTCTCCAAAAGTCTCCATTCTCCACTTTGCAGATTCCCACCCCAGTCACATGGAAAGCCCTCAGCTCCACAAGCACCTCAAGAAGCCAATAAACCAACCTCATCCTGATCCCCCTCACAGGCCCTCTGCTGAGTGTAAGAGTAGGAAGACTTTCAATAACTTTTTTTTAAAATTATTATTTTATTTTAAGGTTCCTGTGTGCTAAGTCTCAAGCCAGGATGCAAGGAGTCCTGTTTCCCTGCTCTGGGAAGCTTATATGGAGAAAGGAGACCAGACAGTAACACAGGAGAGGGAGTGGGGGGGAGAAGAGTCTGGCTTTTAAATAGCTATAACTTTTTCATGCACAGTCTGCAGGAACCAAAAATAGCTCCTGAGTATTTCAGCAAATCATTCCCAATAATTAAAATTGTGATGTGTTTTCTGTCAATCCCAAATGCAGTGAAAGCCTTCAGATATATTATTCACTACAAATTATTCATCCAGCTGCACTTGGAGAGTTGAAAATTTCCGTTCACTTAGACCTAAGCGCAAAGAAACCCTAAATGACAAAGTCTTTCATATCTGCCCATTGCCAAAAAATACAACAAACTAATCTTCCCTGATCTATCCTCTTTATTTATTACAGGTATGTCTTACCCAGTAGGTTAACACTGTAGTGCAGCTGACACTTAGCACTGATTAAGTAGTATTTGTTCAGTGCAGCTGCTTTCACTCCCTACTACAGATAGATGAAAGTCACTAAATACATTTCCCACAAATTGTACTCCTAACTGGAATATCCCACTTGCTCTACACCCAGGTGCTGTGCCAGACCCGAGGATCAGCACTTTACCACATTGTCAGGAAGCAATGAGAGGTAGAGGAAAGGTTCTTGCAGACTTCTAGTTCTGGGGAAAAGCTTCTTCCTCTGTAGAGAACTTGATTATCAGTCCTGCCCCACCAACAGCAGACACCTTTGCTCACAGGCTCCCCAAAACAGACACCAAAGCTAAAGACATCAGAAGCATCACCTTCTTGTAGCGCTACAAAAAATCTGTGGCATCTTTTAAATCCAGCCCAGCAGCTCACTCCTCCATTACAGCCTCTGCATGAATTACAAATGTGAAGCAGCAGACACTCAGCACAAGAGCACACGCTGGGCAAGATCCATTTACAGACCTTTTTAAAGAAAGTACCCAATATATAAGGGTGTTTTCATTCTCTTGTAGCTGAGGTCAGGAGACCTCAAGGGGACAACATATTTTGGAAGTATTGAGCATCCTTGATAGGGTAGTCAGAGCATGGGTATCTCAGTTTGAGATCCCCTGTCTGTCCAATATGTCTGGACATTTAATATATAAATTAATCTGTTATTACAAATCATTCAACCAAGTTCTCCTTGACCTGCAGTCTGAAACATCCTGGGACAAGACAGGGAGCTAAAACAGGCCCTTCCTCAGTCTGTTTAAAGGTACAGCTGTTAAGAGAATACAACTTCTCTTCATGATTAAAAGGATGATTATTAGGAATGATGGAAAACACTGGAGAATCACAAACATTCCCCTTTGCAAAAGGCTGGCAATATGGGGAAACATGACATTGAAGTCACAGTTCTCTGTTGAGCACTTCTCCTCCTCCTCAGTGACGTGTCGCCCTGTCATTCCAGAATGTCACCTTGATGGAGAGAACAACTTCTTGAGAGGAGTCATCAGCTTAGAGCAACAAAAGCCACCTCCTTCAGAAATACACCCACAGAAGTGTGCAAGGCCAGGACAATAACATCACGTCAGGGCGTAATTAAAACTCCTGAGCAGTTACAGCTCCTCATTGACAGTCTTTTATGTAATGAGTGAACGCAAGTAAGGTACCGACCTTCCCCACACTGACATGTCTGCACAAACACACAGTTACCACAGTGATGGAAAGGAGCCTGACAAACAATTTGCTCAGGGAACAAGAAACCCAGCTAGGAGGTCCCGAGCCCTTTTCCAGCTTTGCTGCTCCTGACTTCTTCAGGACATTGCATCAAGCCCTGAAGGCAGGGACAGAGGCCAGAAGGTGCTTGTACATTAATAAGTCCTCCTTGCACAGCAGATGCCCTTTCTTGGCAGAACATTCCCTTTCTATAGAAGATCAAGCATGTGTTGCTGCACAACTGACTGGCACTTTCACAGAACAAGCTTGGACTGGCTTTCTAGGGGCACAGAGACATGAGACGAGAGATATTGACAATGTCCTAATAAACAAACAAACAAAAAATTATAAAAACAAAAGCTATCTGTGGTTTCTCACTCAAGAAACATCCACTCTTAGAAGCCTGTTTTTCCTTGAAGTCTTTTTAGTTCTTGCAGGGTCAAAGTGGATAGTGAATAGTAGGCAGGGAAAGATGATCAACAGAAAGAGAAGAGTTAAACTAAGTTTATACGACAGAAGTTGCACAGAAGTGCTGTGGGAAGACAAAGGCATTCATATTCAATCTGAACTAGTGAGAACTATATGAAATCTGGACCAAAGGATAATAAAAGCAAAAGTCTGATAACAGTGATTAGATGGCATGTGTTCTCATGGAGCCTGTCTGGGTGACTCAGACAACAAGATTTTAGACAAAAAGGGTTTAGAACAAGCCTTAGTAAAGATAAAAACCAGCAGCGATACAACACACAGCACTCTTACACAACATCGTACCTGTCTCACTCACCCTTTGACTTGTCCTGCAAACAGTGGCACACAGAGCTAAAGCCTGTAATAAAGCACAGCTCTGGCCATGTGGACCAGCAGGCATGGACAAGTCATGAGGGCCAGAGAGTGACACTGCAAGCTCTTTGGGAGTCCTCTCCTGTAAATCTTCTAAGATCACATCATAATGAAAGTTACCCTACCAGAAAAGTCCCAAAACACACAGCAAGAAGACAGCCCATGCAATTATTTTAGTCTTTGCACCTTTGCATCACTGTACTAATACAGATTCTCCAAGTAAAACTCTTACCACCAACTTAAAATCCACTCCTAGACTCAGTTTTCACTCATGTTGGTCTCCAGGCTGTACTAGTTCTGCTTGCAGTGGTGCTACATCTGCCCACACTAATGTGAACATCCTACATTTCTTGGGGAGAATGAAATGGCACTAAACATCGGTGCGTGGCAACTGAACTTCACCCATAAAGTCTTTCTGGACAGGCGTTTTTTTGCCTACAGTCAGTCAACATGCAACCGAAGCCGTTCTGCCAGCATTGCCAGCAAATGCTTGTGCTCCTGCTAAAAGCTTTGTCAGGCTGAACAGTGAAGTGATAAAGACCTCACAATCCTTGTTTCAGTGTGACATTCTCAACAAAAATATGCCATTGGGCCTGGGTTCCCCCCCTCCACCAGCCTGGAAGAAGTACAGTAGTTTGGCTGACTGGGGAAAATGTTCACATTTCTCACTAAGAAAAACTGTGTGAGAAAAAAAAGCATTTGCAGAGCATGTGGTATAAGAGGAAAGGATTGATCAGATTACCTGGAGAACTGATACTTGCCTCTACTAAAACTCTATTTCTGTTCAAAGCCCTGCTTGCAAATTCTGAGAGGAGATAATACAGGATTTTCTTATGGTATTTCAGATTAAATGCTGCGTAAGAAATGCAGTATCCTCAAAATGTCGTAGCTATAAGCTTCTGATTCACACATTTGCCATTTGGGGATATTAGGTATGATTCTATTTTTTAATGAAGATATAAAACATCAGAAGGAAAAAAAAATCCAATTCACAATTCTATCTGTCGAGTTTAGTGTGCACTGACTGCAGGTTCCACAATAACATCACGCTGTGAGCGTGCTTTCAACAGCAGCTCTAAGTGCATTCACGTCAGGCAGCGGGGAAGGCACAGGCTGAGACAGACGGCACCCAAAGCTCTTCTAATGCATTAAAACCTTTTTGTCTTAAGTTGATCCCATCTCAGATATGCTGAGTGTTCGGTGTCTTCTTTTTCTGGCTGATTTAATTATAACTTTCCAACTGGTAAAAACCGTGATATGAAGCTTTGTAAATGAGCATTTTAAAGAGAAAGTGGGTTAGAAAAAGACTTAAATCAAAAATTTGGTGATAAAACACACTGGCTACATCTATACAGTTTAACACAGTCTCAAACACAGGCACAAGGCTCTGCATCACTTGAAATGTGAGTTACAGTTTAACCTCTGACCACCCAAGCCACTGAGCCAGTCCGACACACCAAATGGTGGGCAGAAAATTGACCCAGAGCACCCATAGAAAACACCTCCTGTATTCACAGTCCCAGACCTCACATCTACATGAATAAACTGTGTCAAAATTCCCTTCACACCTCCCACCATTCCTTTTCCCTAGGTCCCAGTTTTACTTCAGGAGATTTTCCAGAAGTTTTTTTTTTCAGTATCTGTTTGTACAAGCAACAATTTTCTTGTGTTTTCTTATTCAAGGGTCAACTTAAAAGAACAAAGGCTGGTCTTTCATAACGCATCATCTTCCTGAACAGATCGAACAAGGTCTCAATGAAAAACCACAAGCTTTTATTTGTACCCATCAACCTACCAATAAATGCACAGAGAATAACCACAGAAATAAGGAGCTTGCCACCCTTGAAACCTTCCTGAGTGCCTTCCAGAGATGTGGTGTACTCCATTACACCAGTGGTGGTCTTCAAAGCACAGTATAAATCATTTGGTGTGTGGGACAATGGGGATGGCATCTTCAGAAATGCATGTTCAGAGCGACTAGGGAAGGTGATGGAGCATGACAGCCAACAGAGATTTTCTTCCTACTTCTCAGAGACAGAATTAATTGACTCATCTTAGTACAGTACCACAGTCAGTCCAAAATATAGTTGTTCTTTACATGTAGAAAGAGAGCATGGAAATAAACATGAAAAAAGTTAATCATTTTATGGCCCCAACTCAAACTTTTTTCCTTCAGCAGACGTAGGCATGCAAAGTGGGATCCCAATTTAACCAAGAGCCAACCTTGGCATCAAACAAGTGCTGATACAACCATATGGTTGGAAAGAGTTTTCTCTCCTTCTGCTAAGTACCACCTCACATCTTGGAGAGGACGTGTCTTACAACCATTATCAGCAGCAATTATAAAAGGCATCTGCCTCCGGTGATGAAGAACTGGAACTGCTGTGATGGGGTGCAGGGAAGGTTCCAGGTGATGGTGCTTCCTGCAGTTTCCCATTGCTCACCGAGGACACCAGCACATGGCAAAGGATCTAGTTAAGCATCTCTGCTGCTGGCAGCAAGGTGTGGGGTACAGACAGGTGACTGAGCTGCAAGGGAAGGGGGGAAAACCAAAGGGATGGGGTATTTGGGAGCAGCACAGGGAAATGAGCAGGGATTTAGGCAGAGGAAAAACACGGGATTGGGGATGCAGAGACACTCCAGACATTTTCCTGGCCGATTTCAGCTGCTGCCTGACTAATCCTGTCTGTCCCACATAGCCAAGGAGGAGCTCCTTGAAGCCAAACCTGCCCAAGTGTCTACAGCACAAAGGTAACAATCAGCACAGAACCACAGAGCCTTGTGCTCACAGAGTCACTTAAATACCTGTGGGTACAAAAAAAGCATCTCCAAGGCCAGATGGCCGCATCTGCACAGCCCTGTGCCAGGCTCTGGCCCTGCTGCTCTGCTCAGAGCCACCCCAGCACCCACACCTGAGGCACCATTACCTTGCAAGCTGGGGAAGTGACCACAGGTAATCTAGGTAACTGGAATTTCACTGCAGTAAGAGAAAGTAAGTGAAGGCACTGCAAGTACGATGTTGAATGAGGCCCACAGGCAACTGCCATGGTCCCAAAATGTCAAGTACCCTGTCCCACAGGGTCCCACACCCACTAGTCTGGATCATTGTTTCATATGGGCTCACCATAAATGCTTAGAGAATCCAGAAAAAACCCAAGCAGTTTACTATTCCTATGGGAACCTGTTCCAGAATGCTGCTCTGCCCTTTTTCTCATCACAAACTCTTTTCTAACTTCAAGACTAAATTCATTAATGCAAGCCCAATACTGGCACAATACCTCCTGCACGTAATCATCAAGACTTGTAAATAATTTACGAGAGACATGAATACACTGCCATCTGCACACAAAGGAACTGCTCACTCCACAGCACTCGTGCATGTGTTGGTACCTCTGGGGAAGGGACAGGGTGAGATGGGGACAGCTGTAGGGTCATGCTGGGAAGCTGTTGCTATGTGGTGGCTCCTTGGTGACTTAGGTAACAAACTGGATCTAGGTGATTTAATCTACCAAAGCACTGGGTACTAACAGGAGTCCCTGCTGGCAGGTGCAGCAGAGAAGAGAAGCATCAGCAAACAGGCATAATAAAGAAAGGTCTCACCCCAAAAGACAGCCTGGACAAAGGCTGCACATCACCTCTGACAGTCTGGCATCACAGTGGTGGGATGTGAAGCCTTGTGACACCCCTCTGTGCAGCCATGACTAGTCTGGGCTAAAGAAAGTGAGATTGTTCTTCGACTTTGGAGCTCCACAAAGCATGGAGTTTCATGGAAAATTTAAGAAAAACCAGGGTATCAGTTATTCCTTCCCACATTGCAGAATCTCATTCTGCTCTCCACTTCCAAAACCTTAAAAATCTAAGGTACAGTCTAGGAAGCATCTGCCCTGATTTCAAACACAGGGCAGAGAACTACCACCAAGCCAGATAAAAAGCAATGGGCTTCTGCGTGGATGCCACAGGCTAAATTAATTGAGCCCCAGATTACACAGATGAGTACACAAGACCAGATCTCATACCAGTAGACTACCCCGTTTGAGTGGCAATGCCAGCATCTGGAGGGTGTGTGAATTCAGCACTGCAATAACAAACTTGTGCAGAGCTCAGCAGGTCGAGGCCATTAGGGACCAGGGCACGAGTCCCAGGCAAGTTGTTCAGCCTCTGACATCTGCAACACAGAGTTACATCACCCACAAGGTAAACTTCATAAAGTTTATGAACCTTGCAGGATGACAGATCTACTGCAGCACAAATAACTCCTCTTCAGGGCTTCTACTGGCAGAGATGGGCCCTCTATCAATGGGAATTTTAACTGCAGTTTTGATTTAGGTAAGTCTTGACCAAATACTTCTGCACACAAAGCAAATACTTACAAATCATAACTACTTACATACCCTAAATGCAGCAACATCATCACATATTTAGCCACATGTGCCACTTCTAAAGGAACACCCTATTTTTTCCTGATATATTTACTGAATTAGTGGAAGATTTCCATCTGAAGTTCTTGTGCAGGGACTTTTTTCCATCCAACTCCAATAATTTAACTTATTTTTTAGAATTATTTTTAAAAGACCTGTTGCTTTGATAGGGAGCAGGAGTTACAGAAGTGTGTCTTCCTCTGGAGACTCCTCCAAACAGATTTCAACAGGGACAAGGAAAATGGTCATTACAGGCTCAAGACTGCTTTTCCTTGGGTGCTGCCCAACTCCCAGTACTTATGCTGGTAGTACTCCTAGACACAGTAGCACTACAGCATCAAATCAGAATATTTAAGGGAGCACAAATTTGGAGGCCTGTCCCAGGAGGCTCAGGAATTGGTTTGCCCCTTCACAATGCTAAACAGAGTGAGGACAAAGGAATAAAGAGATGACAGACTGAGACAAAGTTTGGTGTGAAGTGGGACAGACCAATAACAGCCATCACTAATTGCCATTCCCCTTGGGCAGCCCTTAGAAACATCATGAGTGGCTTGAATTGCTTTATTGATATTTACTCTGTCTTCACTCTTGGTGATTTATACAAATAAGAGATTAGAAGAAGGAAGGAAGAGCAGCAGTAGCAGGAGGGAAGAGGAGGGTAATTAGTGCTGTGAGGATTCAGAAGATCAGTAGGGTCCTAGTGATGAGGGAAAAGACAAGAGGAAAGAAAGGGACTGACACACATTTAGTATTTCAAGCACAGAAAGGTTCTTGCAGCTAGGGATGCTGAAGCGAGACTTGCTTATTATTATGACTATGACAAAGCAGAAAAGAAGTGGAACACACATTGATTAAAGCAGCAGGCATCTCCCTTGGATGCTGAGACTCAGCAAGGGGCTGCAGCTTCCCAAGGAGGCAAGCATTTAGATTTCAGCTATTCCGAGACATGGAACATATGTTGGGGCCATCTGGAGACTGCTTTATTTGATGGATGTCGGATGTCTCCAAAGGTACCAGGGAAGGGAGCTGCAATATTGGTAACTGATTGATGCTGAGGGCACTTAACTAAAGATGACCCCACTTCTTCACAATTCACACCTGCTCCACAGGAGAAGCTCAGAAATTGTCTTCCCAGTGGAGACGATCGCTTCTGTGGCTTCCAGAAGGCAGCGGCTCCTGATGAAGCGTGCAGCCATCATTTAACTGGCACAGCTGGTGAACTCAGTGGGATGGCCCCAAGTGTGCTCAGCCAGCACTCAACAGCTGATCCATGGCACCAGCTGGAGTGTCCCATTCAGCACCAGACCTGAATTATCACTGCACCATCAAAAGATGTGTTGTGTCAATGGATGAAGCCCACGATGCAAAGGGCCCTCTCGTGCCTTCAGAGGCTGCCCTGCCCTTTCAGCACCTCTTGAGAAGCCTTGCCAGGAAGAGAAGCTCCACTGGAGCACCATCACAGCAGTGCAAAGATGCAGAGGAGAGGACACACATGCAGCAACTCCTGGCGGACAGCTCTGCAGCACAGCTCATGAGGGACATTTTTCTTTCATCCCCAGAAGACAGGAAGCCAAGGCCCTGACATAGACAGGTCAGACAGAAAAGGAAAAGGCACACCCCTGTCCAAGCCACAGCAAACCCCTGTTTTACAGTTAAAAAAACCAAAACCAACAGCAGCAAAAAACACCACCAAAAACCCCTCCAAACTAAAACTACCAAAAAAAACCCCAAAACCCAGGCACTCTTGAAGGCTGGCAGTGTTTCTCTGTGTGAATATGCTTCGTATCTAGCAGACACCAGAAGTACTTAAGCTACAAAGACCAGCACGCAGAAATCTACCTGCCAAACTACAACCAGGCCTTTTGCTGAGACCTGTGCAGAGAATCAGGTTTTGTCTTGCACCAACAGCAGGTGAAAGAAAGCAGAATGATCTGTCTCTGTACAAGCAGAGAACAAGCAAAAGAACCCAATAAACACATCTCTAAGAGCAGCTTTCAGAAAGCAGCTCGCTAGACCACCCTGCACTTTGTCTCTGCCTGAAAAAACAACAGCGAACACTTTCTTCCACAGCATTCAACACCAGAACTTGGGAAATCATCTGAATACAAATGCTCACTACCCTCAGCATGTGGATTTTGCGTCCAAGGGCAGAGTGTAAATGCTTTTGCAGCCCTTCCTAACAGCCTCTCACCAACCTAATGCACAGCTCTAGTAGTCCCTGGGATTATGGTGCAGGAATTGCTGAATTATAACCCTAGGGCTTCGTCATGGGATGCTGTCCTGCTTTGTACTCTGCTCCTCAGGGAGAAGCAAAACCATTTCAGAGGAAGCTGTGAGGCTTTCAGCACCCTCAGTGCCACAGCCTGAGCCTCGGACACTGTGCAGGCTTTGCTCACTGCTTGGGGGTGCACGATTCCTGAAGCCAGATTTCCCCAGTGTGACTCCAGAGATTGGGAGCTGTCTGACAAACCCCGATTTGTCACTCGCTGCCAAACAGTGAGGCACAAGCCTTTGTGAGGGCAAACTGAATCAGGTGATGGAGCTGTGACAATCAACACTGGCTGAGAATTGGCCTCTGCTCTGCAATCTCTTAGGAGTGTATCTCTGGAAAGAAAGTGGAGACAGGCCCCCCTCTGTTGGGAGACTTTGCCACTTATTGTTTGCCCACAGAGGACCTCAGATAGCTGTGCAGTGACAGTCAGCCAGGTGTCCTGGAGTTGGAGGGATTTAACTAAGCACAGGTTACATCCCACTGAATGTCTTCATTAGCAGGCAGAAAAATAGTGGCCCTTTATGCATCTGGAGCTCAAAGTAGAGCAGAGTAAAAGCAAAGCAAGAGAGTCCTTCCAGCCCTCATCCCCGCTCAGGCTGCAGCTTGTGCTTTGTATCCCCAACTCAGACAAGGACTGGGATTTGGTAAAGTCAAGGGAGAAGAAAGTACAGAGGAAGGGTTATAAATATGCATCAGTGTCTCAAGGCTGGAGATCAAGGGCAATTTTATGAGAAAATCATTTTAGAATAAAAAAAAAAGGTGGTGGTGAGGGTGTATGCGAATGTGTAAAGCCTCATAATGGCAAAGGAACAATCCTGTCCTTCTTCCTGCAAAGGAGGAATGGAACACCTTAACTGCTATCTGACACAGGAACTTTGGAGGCTTAAACATCCCTTTGCCCTCTCCAAGTTATAAGCTTTTTAGGATGGAGGGTGTCCTTAGCGTGCAATTATGCACCTGGTAAAATCAAAAGAATCTATTTCAGTTTCTGACAAACCAGAGCAGTAACACAGGTTTGGATGTAGCTGCATCTCACTGTCAGGCACCACAGTCCCCTGCTGAGCATGGAAACCAGCAATTCATCAATAAGTGAAGGCTCTAGAGATCCCCAGTGCTAGAATTGAGGAGGTATTGATGCACTGACACCTGACCAATCTAGATAATCCAAAACAGGGACTTCTTAATCAGGTTCTGAAAAACTAAAAAGTAAAATGCATAGCGATAGTCTTCGTGGGATAATTTACTTGAACAGACTTTTGGTTGGTCAGCAGATCAGATGGTGATTTATTACCCCTTGGCCTAGGAAACAAAGAATCAGCACAAAAGGTGTAAACTGATAGTAGTGCTTAGACCTAATATACTAACAGAACAGTGAGACATTATTCCACTTGCCAGAAACATTCCACTTGGTGACACCAGTTACCACGAAACACATCAGATAAACTTTGCAACATTAGCTTACCTTTTCAGAAGAGCCAGCCAGACCACTGCAATGCACAGGAGGCAACGCAGAGCAGCCAGTGATGCTGCACTCATTTCCATGGTGCTGGGACTGATAACTCCTCTAGCTCAGCATTATGAACCATGGTGAGTCAGTGTTCAGCTTTATCTTTACAAGTAGTTTCTGCATACTTAAAAAACAACTAGCTTGGAGGAATGCATGAGGAAAATAAGGCACAGGACAGAACCCTGCTCAGCCAGGAACTCTCCACATACTGTATCTGCTCAACCACACACAGCATCGAGGTGTAGCACTCACCTGTCTCAGTGAATTTTTGACAGATTTGGGTCTTGGATTTCTTACAAATTCCACTCCCCTACTCCCAGCAGCACCTGGACCAGGTGAGACCACACATGCACACAGCAGCAGCTGAAGGAGGGTCGAGACAGCTGCTGTTCTCCAGACTGAATTGTGATCCCTTACTGTCCACGTGAGCCATCGACTCTTGAGCATATGCAGCTTTTACCCAGGCCCATATGTTACAACAAATAGTATATGTCTCACTTCTGCACCATCCTTTCATCCAGACACTTCAAACAGAGCATCTGGTCCTTCTCCCATTGTAAGGAGAGCTATTAAGTTCAGTAGGTGCAGCAACAGAGTCCATTAAAGCTTACTGTGTACTACTGCAATTGTTGCCATTAGTGGGAGGTAAACTGAGACACAGAAGGACACATTTTCCTCCAAGGTCATACAATAAATCTACTGCAGAGCAGAAACAGAAATCAGTGCTTCTCATTTCCAGCCCAGGCTTTGACCATAATTACAAGTGAGAGATGAAATTTGGCTCCCACTCTAGAGGTTGGGGAAGTTCAGGACCCTGAATCTATTCTTGGCTTTTGCTTCCTGCGTCAACGTGTGACTTTGAATAGGTCAAATTTTGATGCCTGTGCATTTGGACTGACTGGTCATGCTTAGGTTACCATATATGCAAGATGTATCCATTAATACTGGGTTAGGCAGTTTGTATGCAAATAAAAGCACTTCGTGCACACCGGGTCTCATTTTGATACAGTCACCTTCTGGTGACAACGAGTTCTTTGCCTGCTGCACCACAGCAGAGAGCACTAACAGCCCTGTCCCTCACTTAGCAGATACCCTGATGACAGAGGCGAGTTCAGGCAAACCAGGGAAACCTCAGGAACACAAATCCCCTTTATCCTCTCACTGTGCAGCAGGGAACATGCACACTAATGCAAGGAACACCTTCCCATCGCTGCCCAGCTGACCTGCCTCAAACCACCTCA
This sequence comes from Pachycephala philippinensis, assembly GCA_013397055.1. Taxonomy (NCBI): domain Eukaryota; kingdom Metazoa; phylum Chordata; class Aves; order Passeriformes; genus Pachycephala; species Pachycephala philippinensis. The sequence goes on along the minus strand of VWZT01010552.1, from coordinate 192,032 downwards.
CTCCCTGTGAGAGGCTGCAGACTTCAAGGGTCCCCCACTTGACCAGGGACCATTCTGGTGTTACCAAGACTGACTCAGGTAAAAATGCCACTGTTGCAAAACACCAGCTCATTCAGACTAAACTGTTCCAGTGGAATTGCAGTTAAAAACAGAGCTTACAGTTTAAACAAAACACAGCAGAACAACAAAAAAAAAACCACTCCACAAACAAAAAGCCACAACGAACAAAAAAAGGAAAAAAAAACCAAAAAAAGCCCAAATGGAAACAATCAACAAAAAAAAAAAATCCAAGAAAATAGGAAGAAGTGATGCTTGAGTCCCCTCCTGCAGCACTGCCTGTTCAGAGTCCTGCTCTGCCCAGCTTGGAGCAGCGCTCGGATAAAACACTCACACATCTTCTCCTCGGGTTTTTACACAAAAGCGTTTACAGACAACACGCACCAAATCCTGACCGTTTCTTTGCTTCTTGCAAGACAGCCCTCGTGTTTCCTGGCCAGACAGGTCAGCTCAGCTCAGCTGCTCTGCGCCAGGCAGCACCGCGAGCGTCAGGCGCCGGCAGCGCTGGGGGACAGGCACAAGTGCAGCACCCTTCTGTGAGCCCTGTTCCAAAAGCTCGTGAGGTCACAGAGGTGTCCTTGGGACATAATGGTCAACGTTAACTCTTGTTTCACAGGAACCTAACCTCATCCTCACAGCAAGGATAAGGCAAAGTTTGTAGATGTGGGTTTGAAGACGGTTCTTCTTGACCTCCAGTTCTGGAGACACTCATTTTTCCAGCTGACTGCTGTGTTTTCACAGCTGCTGAGCAAACTCCAGTTGAAATGAAGAGACTTTGTAGGATTCAACACTCTTAGAAGTCAGCATCTCAGGAACCTTGACCCTGACAATTTCAGCCATAATTTTGCCTTTGAACAACCCTAGAGCTTCGACTTCATTGATAGTACTTAGAATTACAACACTCCCCATTAAACCTGCCCACAGCAGCACAGTGAACGAATAAGGCCACTGTTGTTATCTGTTTGGGTCTTGTACCTAACACAGACCAAGACATAGTCCTGAACCAATTTTGATGAAAGCTGGAGTGGAAAAGCATTCAATCTTCACTTTAACATTTCTAGAGATGAAGAGGAAACCTCATTTTATTTCTGGTCAGAATGTGCCCACCTTTCATTTCCAACCACTGGATCTTGCAGTACATTAAAAACTATTCTCCATCTAGATACCAGACAGATCAAATCACTCTTCAATTAATCAAATTCCTGCAGCCTCTCATTATAAGTCATGCCTTATGATCATTCTCATGCTATTCTCTGACTTACCTCTGATATGTTTTTCCCCCCAGTATCTTTCCTCTAATTACAGGTATCAGAAACTGCTGCAGGTATTTTACAAGAGATCTCACCAGTGCTAATTTCAGAGAAAACACATTCACCTTCCTACTTCTCCAGATTTCTGTGCCTGCCCTCCCACAGACAGCATTTGCTGTGCTCAGTTCCCAGCACAGAGCTCCCTGGGCCGGACCTGGCTGCTGGGGCAGCAGCTGCCCCATCACTCCCCCACCACAGGAACAAGGGATGGGAACACAGTGCTCAGGTCAAGTCCTGAGGGCTCTGCTTCACCTGACTTTTGAGTGGCCAGGCACCTTTTTGTACTTTCTGCTTCCCATAAATAGGCCACCCTCTCAGTTCTCTGTGTCCAAATGCCTGTTTTTACAAGTAACACTCTTCCTACCATTTCCTTGTGCTAATTCACTGAGAAACTCGATGGCTCTCCATGAAAGACCTGTCCTCATCTTCCTTACCTTTCCTCCAGGTCACTCACACTGAGCAGCAAACAGCCACGAGCTGACCTCAGACAGACCCCACTAAAAAGCCCCAAGAGCTGAACCCAGCGTCCTGAATTGCAGTTTGCTACTCTAGCAGCCACATCATGGTCCCACTTGTAATTCTAAAGAAGGGACTCAATTTCATAGATTAAGCTATTACTTTTCAAGACTGCCATAATAATGATACTTAACATTCCTGGAGCAATTTACATTTTCAAAGCACTGCAAAAATGTTAATTAACAGCATGCTTACACCAGCTTGGGAAAGCAGTCACCTCAAAACTGCTGCTCTGCTGCTTCATTCACAACCACTCACTCCAGACAAGTATTAGAGATCATTTAACCCCCATATTCCTGGTAATCTTTTATTCTACCAATTATTTAAGCTTAATTTAAGGTTCAGTAACAAAGTGGAACCAAGAATATTAACATAAGCCTTAATAAATTTGTGTAATTCTGGTTGTCTATTAAACGACCAAAGAAAAACTTGTATTACAAAAATCTCAGCCTTCATTGAACGTGTTGCACAATACCACGTGCAACTATGCTTTTCAATAAAAATTGATAAATTTAAAGACGTCTGACTTGTAACTGGATCACAGCATTTCCAAAATTCACCCTATTTTCTCCTTGCACAGTCCAGCTATAACAACCTTTGAAACTCAATGTAATAGTGCCTTACATTGGAAGAGACTGGCACAAATCCACAAAGGATCATCTATTTATAAGAAAAAACATCCAAAGGTACTGGCTGACACATTTTATGAAGAATAACACTCCTGCTTTAGGGAATAAGCCAAATATTGGAGGTTGGGAAGACACTTTTTCTACAGAAGCATTGATCTGTGGCTGTTTTGTGAGAGGTCTGGTGAGGCATGGGCCCTTGGACATGGTCAGAGAGATAATGGACAAAACCAACCATAAATCTCAGCTACTGTGACAGCTTCCATTAGTTGGCACTCGCCAGGCTCATAGCTGGATCTGAACTTCATAAACCCTTTAAGGTATTTGGATCCAAGTGTTTCAACATTCCTCAGCCTCTGTGAAGGCTGGCAGAGCTAAACAAGCACTTTAAGAAGTGATGGCACAAGAGTTGAAAATGAAATCACCAAAAAACGTCCCCTGCCGCAGATCTGGGGAAGGGTTGCCAGTAACTCTTGAAGCCTAATTTCATCCATCACTGAGAGCAATACACAACAGAAAGCCGCTTATGCAGTGCCCTGCTGAGCATCATCTGTTTACTGTGTACACTGCAATTTCTTAAAAATGTGTGAAAAATGAAAAACTATTTAAGTCCAAATGCTGAATTTGCAGACTCCAGCCTTATGCCAGACAAGATGTTGATCTTTATAAGCCTGTCAACCTGAGAGACTTTCATATTTAAAGAAGTGGCTTTGTTGTGTTGCAGCTTTGGGGTGAGATGGAGCCCATCTGGAGCCAGAGCAGAGCAGGGTCAGCAGGATCAGCCACAAGCAGAGCTGTGCACAACAGAGACTAAAGCAGCTTGGCCCACTTAAACCCAGCAAAGAAGAATGCAAGAGGGAATATGATCCTCCCCGAGGTATTTATAGGACAGCATTGGAGCCCAGTGCAGATAAATATGGCCAAGAATACACATAACCTAGAAATTAGCAAGGGTTGATCGGCACAAGATGGCTTCAAAGCACACTCCCAGTAGGAATAAGGATTTTAAGAGGGCACTTGAAGTTCATGAACATGGTGCACAACGAGGTTTTCAGCAAGGGAGGAAGACAGGGCAGCTGGCCAGGGAGGTCTTTGCCCCTCCTTGGCTGGCATAATGGCAGGTTGTGAAGATGGAGGGGGATTTTAATCAAAACCCTCTTTACAAATGTGTTTCAGTTTCCCCCCTATGGCCCAGCCGCTGTCTAAACATTTTCTCTCGGTTTTGAAACACAAATACCTTGAGGGAAGATGCACATTTATGTTTCTCTCGAGATAATAACAGCTGCTCTCTATTAGTGTTTCTTACAGATTTACTCTTGCTAAATGCCCAGTCAGCTCAGCACAGGTTTGACAGGAAAAAGAATAAACAAGGAACTCAGGAATTTGTTTAATGGAGGGCTAGAGCCAGCTGCAAGTATGAGCCAGCACTGGGACTTGCATGCATGCATGCAGGAGTAAACTTTACTTATGTAAAAGCTCTGCTGTCCTCAATCATGTGCAGGGAAAAAAAAAAAACAATAGCTGCTGCATCTGTTGGTAGTATTTGCAGACTCTGGACAAAATTCAGGCAGCCAGCAGCACAGCAGCCATGGCTGAAGAAGTCATCTGCAGCGAGAGCACTTGAAACAGCCTTTTGCTGCATGAATGAAGCAAAGACCCAGCCATGACACTGTCCCTGCCCGTGGAGCACTTCACCTCTCACTCAGGTCAAATGCTAAAGCACCACTTCAGCCTCGCAAGAACGCCCCAGGCAGGAGAGGACACCAGCTGGATGGTACGTGACAGACGTCTGGGCGCACAGGCAGTCACATTTTCTACTTAGGTGCCTGCAAAATAAGGGATCTTCCACTTGGAGACACGCTTTCATGCTAGGATTATTCTCTGTGCTTCCTCAGGAAACAGTTCCAAATGCCTGGATCTCAAAATCCCGAATATCCATTGCAGATGAGCTTGCTGCACAACAGGCTGCGCTTGCAGAGAACATCTAAAACCACCGGCTTACTCCATCATGATTCTCCTTCAGAGAAGCCAGACTAGGACAAAACCAGGTTAACTGAGGGCAGTGTAAACCAAGAAAGAAGTTTATTTGGGATTTGTGCTGAGAAACTGAAGTATCACCTATTCAGTCTAGAATGACAGTTTTCTGGAAAAGTGTCCAGGCAACATTACCTGTTTTTTTTACCCCTAGCCTATGTTCCTTCCCACCATCCAGTCTGTCCCACTTTCCCAGGCAAGTTACAGTATAGGCAGAAAACTGACTTTTCTGTCACATTTACAATGACCTAAAGAAACCATGCTTGACCCCAGGCAGTCTAACTTATTCATAAGATACTCTCACACCACATATCACAGCTATGATTTATTCATAAAGCATTCTTGATCTGACACGTTGCCAGAATATGTTCCACTTAGCTCTGAAGTGTCTGTTTATTGGAAATCCATCCATATAATTGCCCTGTACATATCTATGGCAGTCACGGTATCACACACATTGAGAGATTTGTGGCTTTATGTTAACACCTGCACCGTGGCCTAAGGAGGAAAAGAGAAACAACCACAGGCATGACAAGTCTGTTGGGTAAGTACCACCAGTACCTGGTTTCTCCCACCTGAGTGGCATGATAGTTTTCCTCAGTAAGAGCCCTGGGATGAGCTCACAATATGGATGGTTTGCCCATGCACTGAAATGCTGTACATGCACTGCTGGATCAGACCCATCCTCAACTGCGGCAGTGATCTAAACATTACATAATTACAGTATTACTTCTACAAAACAAATCTGTATACTATTGGCTTCACTGACCCTTTGCTTTTCCCCATTGTCGTGTGTACACACCATAGCTCTTGATGCTCTAAGAACAAGTAGGTCAGAGAAGATGGACATGCAATGAGGAAAAAAGTCTGGGTTTACATCAGCCTCGAGTAAATCCTCCATTAAACCAGTGAGATTGCCTAGGACATGCACCATGATGACTCAAGGGCAGTATCTGACCCTGACAGGCGTCTTTGGGCACACTAAGCATGCCTGTCTATCTTCCCCCCTTCCTCATCCTCAGGCTCACCAGCAGTGCTCGGGCTGGCAGAACAGGATTGTCTCTTGAACAGTCCCGCAACACCTGCGACTGCACAACCTCTGGTGGTTGCAGGGTTTTGTGAAACAGAGCTTGAGAAACCCTAAACACTTTTGTGGTTTTCATGGGCTCGTAAAACGCAATAATTATACAGGAAAATAGATGCCTTCTAACATCCCGCTGGAGAGCTGGAGTTACCAGAGTTCAGGAAAGCCTTCCATCTGTTTCTCCTTTTACCTCTTGCAACATTAAAGTCTCTTTGGTGGCATTAGGAATGGACTCTTGCTTCTCCTCCTCCAGACAATTTTTCCAAACTTCCCTAGCAGTCAGTACAGAAGCAATGGCAAGTATATTCAAAAACCCTGGTAGATATTTGAAAGAACAACAGGGAGAAAACTTTGGAGGTGCCCAACAGCATCAGGACCTGAGGAAGTGGTCCTGAGCTCACAGGGAAAACCTGAAGCTAAGAACATGTGCGCCCTCTGGTTGAGTGTGCCCCTGCTCTGCCAACATGATCTAGAAGTGTCACATGTGACATTTAGGAGGACTGTCAGGGCTCAAAACTACCTTCAGATTATAATGAGTGGGCCACCACAAGCCTGCAAACTTGTACCAGTAGCACCAGCAGAGAGATGCTTTTGTCAAGATACATTCAGGGATGGTGTGGGGAGGGGAAGAGGGTCTCTGAACATTCATGTTTTCTTCCAGTAAACCCATGACATGGCTGAGAGTCCTGGAAGAAGAATCACCCTTGTTTTTTCCATAAAGTTGTGGATATGTTTATCACAGCAACGAAGCCTGCCAAGACCACAGAGAGAACATGCTGAACTTGGCAAAAAGCAGCTCATATCAAGCTCCTTTTTTACCATGTCATTAGGAGGCTGGCTCTGCAACACAGAGAGCATCCAGCAATCAGTATGAGATGGGATGATAGGTAGGAGAGCAGCAGCTGGTATCAGAGAGGTTTAAGCACTCTGAGATCTTTCAGTCCTGAGCCATCACACCCACAGCAAAGGACTTTCAGCTGCTGTTACATCTCCTCTTGGATGGGCTTGTGGTGCTGGCCTGATGGAGAAGAAAGCCAGGAAGCTCAAGGCCCTTTCATTCTTAACTGCCCAAGCAGCACAGAATTAACAACTCATTTATATAGTTTTGAACCCTTCTGGCCCTTGCCACAGGCAGAGCTTTCTCCACTGTCACCTGAAATCAGGAACCACTACTGAACAAACCGTCCATGTCAACTGAATTATGGTTTCACCCATCAAGGACAGGACCAAGGAACCCAAGCACCACCAAACCCACCCTGAACCACCAAGGCTCAGGGCAGCAAAAAATTATTTCGTATATCACAGTGCCTTGGCTTCGCCTCATGCCGGGTCAGCCAGAGACTTTTACCCTGTGTTTGTTCCTGCCATTCTCAGGAAAAAAAAAAAAAAAAATTCCTTAAAATGATTAGTTGTCCTCAGCGGTAATTAATTATCCCCAAGTAGTGAACTGAAATGACAGTGATATTTCTACTTGAATCCTCAGGGGAAAATCGGGTTGTCTTGCTATGCTCTCTAAACCTGACATAAAGTTAAAAATAGGAAGTTTAATATGCAGTCTGCAGGACTTTTTCTGCCTGTAAGGCAATCCCAAGGGATGTCTCAGTTCAACTGCAAGCTCACAAAGTCCCGCTGTCCTAGAGAAGGCAGTGACATTTATTTCCCTCTTAGGCAGCTCAGGCTCAGTGAAACACTAGCAAGAACTAAAGAACTTGTCAATTAATACAACTGAAGATAATTTACAGGAAAAGCTTTTAAACATGTTAATCTCCAGTGAAGCCTGCTTAGAGCTACGTGACAGAAACAGCATGAGGAAAAGCAGAGATTTTGGCTTCCAGTGACTGGAAGCAGATGTCATACCTCCAGATGAGCGGCAAATGGGTGGGCGAGGACAAACACTAATTCATGTTTCTGCTGTATAAGTAGCCATGGTGGGTTGGAGGCTGTAACTTGGGGAGCAAATTGGGTTTGTCTTAAGGTGATTTTCCAGCTCAGGTTTCTGGTCTTGATATATATCCACACTTGTTACCTTTCCCACAGTGATCAAAAAGCAAGACTATTGAACAAATATTTTGGGTAATTCATATCAGTTCTTCATTCAAAGTTAAAAGTTGTTACAAGCTCATTTTACCAGATTTTTTTAAATAAAGAAAAAAAAGTCTGAAATCCCCTATTTTCCTCTCTTTCATTAACGAAGCAATATCTTGGAGTAAGAACAAGAAAATCCCCAAAGGATTAGTCTAATTTCTCTCCCTGCTGAACTGACAGTGCATTTCCCTAGCACAATTCTAATGAGAAAGCAGCCACTGAAAGTGAACCAAGCCTTCACTCAGCATTGAATCCCAGTGTGCTATAAAAGCCAGGCTGGTTGTCAGGTGCTCTTCAAAGAACCAGGAGTTTATTTAGGCAAGATCTATTTTCAGAAAAGAAGAAAACAACTCTCTTTTTCTAGATCATCTTCAGTAACAGCACACCTCTGGCTCCTTGGTGTTTGCACAGCTCTGCTGGAGAAACCCAAACTCTGTCCTGGGCAGGCTCCCCTGGCACAGATCAGTGGCCCCAGTACCCCCAAATCCTTTTGGGAGGCTAGGTCACATCTGGCAGTTGTTTGTCACATCTGTCATGACTTTTGGCCTGACTTAGCAGGTCCAGGAAAATCTGACCTGTCGGCCAGACATTCTACAGCACTGTGCTGATCTAATAAGCCCTCCCAGAACATGGAACAAAAAGAAACACAGTGCAAAGACACCCAGCTGAGGTTTGGAAACCCTCTAGCAGCCAGGGTCTTTTATTTTGCTTGGAGGGGGGTTTTGGTGGGTTTTTGTTGTGTTTGTTTGTTTAGTGGTTTTTTCCTTCTATTATTCCAAGTATCCTATATTCCCATTACTCTCAATCACAGTTCTTTAGGGCAATTAAACAAATTGTTTCCATAACTCTGGAAGTTTATATCTGTAACCATTCCAGGTAAAAATTCTCCAAACTGACCGCAGGCACGGACCCCCACCCAAGGCCAAGTGCTTCCCTCTCTTCCCCCTCACCTTGCTCAGCTTCCAGATGCATTATTGGGAAGGCTGCAAGCCAAGGTGGCTGCAGCCTCTTGGAGCAGAAGGTCACCCCTCCTGCACACCTCCATCAGCCCCATTCTCTACCCTGTGCTGCCCCGTCCTCTGCATTAACCCCCCTTCTGGAAACGTGGGGTTACAGACATCACCTGTGCTTTCAGATTTGGGTTTTTGGCCCCTAAAATGAAAGCAATGGTGGGAGGCATAAGACTTGAGCTGAACTTTACTGCCTAATGTATGAGAAATGAATGTCTGTGCATCCCCCCTCATTTCATGTGAAATCAGCACCACGCTCTCAGCTCACAGCCAACTTGGTTGGCTTTATTTAATCTGCTTAATGAATTGATGTGTAACAGAACTTCTGTGCCCACAGATGAGAAATAAATCTCTTACTAATCAAAAAGCTTACAACCCCCCCAAGCTTTTTAACATGTGCCTTTCTAGGGCCATCGTACTGCCACCACTAAAACCCTTGCAAGTGATAAATAAGAGGTTTTTTTGTTTGTTTCAGTTACATGCTAATGCAGTAAACGTAGGAGCAAAAGAGGAAAAAGATCAATTTTGTGAAAGAAAGTGGCTTATATTATGCTTAAATAGCTCTGCTTGTGATACAAACACCAGGCCAGTACAAAAGCTGTGTCAGTGCAAACGGCACTTTGCTCTTACATCCAAGTGATTTAGGCTATATAGCACAAATGCAAATAAATATGCAGGGCCACCTTTTGGTAACAGAGGCAGAGATCTGTATTCCAGAAATAGATACTCAGCACCTTAACCACATGCAGCCTGGAAACCTTAAATAAATAATCAAATTCCAGCCCATATTTCAAACCCTTTGAGTCCCCAGAACACCAAAGTCCCTGCATCTGGTTCTGGAGGTGCCTTGCATTCTCACAGCCTTTTGCAGGGAGAATGACAACAAACCTCTTACACAGCTCGGACCAGTGGCTACTTTTGAAAACCTGGTTTGCAAGACACTCACTGCAGGTCACTGCCCACACAGGAGCTCAGCAGAATGAAATCCTTGAACCAGCCAGAAGCTGCTGTTGTCCCTCATAAGCACAACAGCAGCACTGCATGGTTTACTACTGATTTCCTGCAGCCACTGCCAAATATGGCACTTTGGGGACATTTATTTTAAGCGTCATTGTTCTCTGTGCATTAACATATGCTCCAGTCAAACCCTTTATTCATCATTGCCAGATATGATGAGCCTTGTTACAGCCCCAATTAAAGAGTCTTGAAAGCACTGCCTTAATTTATAACCAGGAGAAGAAAAACAGATTTTAATAAATAAAAGGAACCTGAAACCAGACAAAATCCCTTTCCTGATAAGCGTATCTGACTTGGCTTTTAGCTCCTCAGGAAAACACCAAGTCCCTCGTGGGACTGTGCCAAGCAGCTGAGATGGGACATGGACAGCCCCTATTGCCACTCTCCCAGGAAGGGACATGAAGTCCCCCTGGATTCACAGAGCATCCCCACCATTCCTCATTCCCCTCTGCAAGGGGAAGCTTTATCAAGCCATCTTTTCTTGAGGGCAGATGAGCTTGCTGATGTTTGTATGCCATCAAATCCTCAACTGAGGCAATACCATTTTAAATTGCTTGAAGCATCAAGGCTCCAGGCATTCAAAGTTATTTTATCAGCTAGACTAACATTACTAGAGAAAACTGAGGTACAGGACATGCTCCCTTTCCCAGAGCAGCCTCCAGCACTTTAAAGTTCAGTAACATGAAGTCTTCCTGAAAAACTCACATTCACAGGATCCAAATGCCTCACCTCAGGTCACTTGGCAAATTTCACAGACAGCCCTGGGACTCATCACCCTGAGTGACAGGTCCAAATTCTGCACACAATTCCATTTGTGTGCACATGAAAAGCCCCACAAACCACCACAGCTAATATCAGCCTAAGGGAGGGAAATCTAGTTAATAGTGCATTAAAAAGTTAAATTCCATTATTAATGAAAATACCTCCAGCAGAGCAATTATGCAGCACCCTTAGAGAAAGCTGCCAGGAGACAGAGCACAAGCAGAAGCAGAGCTTGGCACCAGGGTGTCTTTGTATGGACTCGCTGAGCTGCTGCCACCCTGCACCTACTGCAACCTCCCCAGGTAGAAAATACAATTGCAAACATCACTTCTGTAGCTAATTACCGATCTGCAGCAGCAGACTAATAAAAGGCCTTGTGTAGAGGAAGAAAAAGAGACATTTGGTGCTTACAGAATTAAAATTCTCCACTCTGGGGGAATGTGGGATAAATAAACCAATTTCATGCAGAAGCCTAAGTGCTGAGAAAGAAAAATTCCACAGTAGAGGCTGAAAAGCGATTTGGGGTTAATTAACATCCATGAGTCAAAGCTTGCCTGACAGCGTGAGCAGGGGTGATGGCACAGCCTCCCCGAGTCAAGCCAGAGCACTGCACAGCAGCCCTCCACTGCCTGCCAAGTCCTGCACTGCCCAGCACACACACGGAAATCCTAAGCAATTCTTTATTTAACATTCCTCTTCCATAGAGAAAAGGGAGGCAGTGGGCACATCTAGTGGAACATTTAAATGGTACTTTGCATGTTCATTTCACAATGGAATGTTTTTAGAACTAGTGACTGGTGGCACCACATGTTTCCCCTTCTCTTCCACCTTTCTTGGGTGTCCAGGCAAAACCAAAGTCTCCACAATCCGGTGCTAAAAGCATAAGTTCCCACTGTTGGACTAGAAGAAAGAAAAGGATGGCTATGTGGGACAATGACAGATCAAGAAATAACTGGCATTAAGTCGTTGTCACAAAACCCCTCTGAGCGAGGTATAATAAAAGCTGGCTTTGCAGTTGTTTGATTTTCACACTAATGAACAAATTAAAGTTTATTTCTATCATCTTTAACATTCATAGTGGCAGGCAGCTGAGGAAGCACTTGAGTTTTCAATGCATCAGCTTATAAGCATGTATGCAATTTTTATGGCTAAGCATTATGTCTCTTACTGTTACTTGTGATCCAGACCAGCTTCGTGTTTTTCCTCTCTCAATGTGAAGAGTCTAGCTTTGAGGAGTTTTTGTTGAGCAGGTTGTGAACAAAATTGAAATAACCACAGCAAATTAATTGGCAGAGACAGAAAAGCTCCCTGGAGTGCTACAAAATGATGAAGAGACTACAAAATTTCCTAGAGGACAATAAAGATGTACATACATGACCAGGTATTCCTCAGCCTTGTATCCTATAAAAGTGGTTGTGAAAGCTTCAGTCCTGCAGGTTTTCAGTCTGACCTTAGTACAAGTGCAAAAATTAAAAGGTGGGCATGGAGAAACCTGCCAGTCAGGAGAGCCACCACCATTCCTGTTTTGGATCATGACTCCCACTGCGCAGCAGCCCTTGGAGTCACCTGGCACCCATGCTGCTGACATGCAAACCCTGATCTCTGACCCGACAACGTTTCCCTGAAATGGCAACATCATCAGGAAGGTGCGATCAGGGGGATTCAGGTCTCCGCTTCTCTCAAGATGACCCCTGAAATGCTTAGTTCGTGATGTTGTTAGCATCAGCAAGCAAGGAAGCCAGCCAAGAGCAAAATGTATTTTATCTTTCCATCAGCAGTTCAACAGCACAGTGTGCCAGTATTTCTTCGAATGCCAAATCCACCCTCCAAACTCCGGCTGTGGAGGGAACAGACTGAACGCCACAGCTTCTGCATTTCAACTTCAGGCACTGCTCAAGGCAGTAACCAGATATTGCCTCTACATTACATGCACAGATAAAGTTTTCCTACTCTGAGCCAATTTTCACCATCAAGAAGATAAGAACAGGCTACTCAAGTCAAATTCAGACAGACCAAGAGGGAGCCTGAACCTGCCCAAGTCTCTCTGTGAGGGTTTAACCCAGATGAACACACATCAGGCCAGTCCCAGCTACATGCAGTGTTTGCAGTCTGGAGAGACAAAAGCACAAGTTCACTGCTTTAGAAAGCTAATCTGCTCTTCAGAAGAAAATAGCCAAAAAAGAAACAAGCAATCATCATAAAAATAGATGAAATTGGGATTTTCCATGGGATAGCACAGGACCTGGAAAGGACTCCTCCAGGTATGTAGGTGCACCAGTGAGACCCTGACCACCTTTCACCAATAGACTGATCCAGATGGTGCTTCTGCCGAGCAATTCAATGCACACACCCCAACCCCACCTACATCTGGTCCCTAGGGAGCTGTGCAAGTGAGGAGAGGACATCCTGTGGAACTTATCTCCCATAGCTGTAAGGCCTTCAAACCAACTGGCCCCTTTTAAATACAGCTCTACAACACCTGGCAACTATTTTATTGGTAACACCCTCCTCACAAAAGCCCTGACACGTTTACTGGCCTGGAGCAAAGCAGATCCTGAGCAGCTCTCCAGCACCTGAGACAGGAGATATTCCCACTGCAGCCATCAAGGACACAGATGTGCTGTGCCTGGCAGCTCACTCCAGCCTGAGCACAGGGGCAGCGTTCTGCACGCACACCGAAGGAGAAGCAGGAGAGCCCTCCACAGGTTACATGCTCCAAGAAGCCTTTGCAGGCAGCCCTCAGGCACTGCACACTTTAGCCAGAATGAACTTTAAACCTTTAAACACACACCAGAAGTGCTGGTGCTTGGAGGCTACAGGCCATATATCATGCACTAAATGACTTAGTACCCTTTTTGTCTCAACAGAACTGTCACTTCATGGTGTAAGAGCAGAAGAGCCAGGTAATGCAGGTTTTTTTGAGTGCTTATAGTGTGCAATAAAGGTCCGTGTTTATGAACCCAAGATCTGAACAAAACATAGCATAATCGCCCTGTCCATTCCTAACGAAAAACAAAGAAACTTTCATCTCTGCAAAAAGTACTGAAAGCTGTTCATTTAGGAGGCTTATTTTGTTTAGAAAGTCTGCTTTTAGCTTTTCCAGACTTCTCAGCTACAGTACATTTTTCTTTAATTAGTTTAGCTCAACCAGCAAAGAGCAGGAGTTGAGCAACAAGGGTCTGCACATAAAAGCATTTGAAATCTCTGGCTGGCTAATACAGTCTAAATATACACTGCAATCTGCCTGTCAGACTTATTAGAGGGCAGCATTGTGTTCTGTATTCTACATTACTATTATTGTGTTTTCCAGGAGAATGAGTTATCCACTGATAGTGATTTCATGCAGGTAAATGAAGCTGCTAGGTTTGGTTCATTAGCATCTTTTCTGCAGCCACCAGCATTTAAATTAGAGATTCTCCTGGACCATACAAAGGAACGAGTGTTTACTCAAGTGTTTCACCAGCTTGTCAACACAAGGACCTCCCGTACATCCCACACTCCTGCCTTTGCTGGGGCTTGTGGAAGCTACAGAAACAGGTACCTCAGAACTGAGGAGCTCCTGACAGAGATGGAATTCAATCCCCACATTTCATGTCATGAGATATCCTGATACAACCTTTGAAGCTGACCAAAACAAATATCAAGTATTTTTTGGGTGCAGGTTGCCATGCTAACTGCCCTGTGAGCACTTCTGGGATTTCCCACCAAAATCTCACACTCACTTCTGCCCTCAGACCCAGTCAAGGGGCTGGCACAGCTCCTGCTGCCCTGCCTAGAGCCCATTTTGGTCAACAGTGCAGGGCTATGGGGAAGCCTCCCAGGCTCCAGGGAGCACAGTGCTGGGATGCTCAGGGCTGACATCACCTTTGTAGCCTCCTGAATTACCGGCCTCCCTCCAGCATCCAGGCTGGCTATTCCTACTGCCCCAAAACCCCACACAGCCAACAGCACAAGGTGAGATGCAGGCAGTGCTCAGCACATGAAACACTGCAGGCAAACTCAAAGCAAATAGAGGGCAAAGAAAAATGGTTTTATCTCCTCTGATGGCTTGGCTGGCAGTAGGGAGAAGAGAGGGAGGATCCTTCTGCTTAGGCTTTGTCCCCATCTCCAAGACTTCCTCCATGTTGAGTCATTCACACTTGCATGAAGCAACACTGAAGTCAGTGATAGGACTGGGCAGGGAGAAGGGAGAACTTTGTGACAGGATATGACATGGTGCAAAACCACATGTGAGATCAAACAGGCTGCTGGTGGGAGCAGGAACATGGGCATATGGCAAAACCCAGCTCCTGGAATGATTTATTAGACAAAAATAATTTTAAAAGTTGCTTTAAATTCAGTGCTTTAATGCCCTTCTGCTCTCTTAGTGAGGCAGTTAGCTGGCTATAGCACTAGATTAGAAATCTGAATTCTTTTCACATACAGAACATGTGAAATAGTGCTAGTTGTGACTCAAAAGGCCCTTTCCACAATGTCTTTTAAAAGGCAGCATGTGTTTGGGTAAGTAGCTGGTGTATTCCCAAGGAAAGTTTATTTCACCAGTGCTCCCCACATCATCAGCTAATTATAGAAGCACTGCAGCTACCTGTGGTGTCGTGGTAATTGTGGCTGGTGTGCACAAAGGAGCAATACCATAAAACTGCTTTTCACTACCACTTCACAGGAAAGGTTCTCAGAGCACTGCAGTTATTTGCACCTTCACAGCTCCACAGTTTATCAGTCATTTCACAGTCATGGAAATCCAGGCAGAGATGAAGTGAGGCAGGCACGAAAGGCTCAGGAAAACTCCCCTTTCCCAGAGTGGGGTTCATTCCTGCCTGGACAGAGCACTAAGTCAGCTCTCAAACTCCACTAGCATCAAACAGAGATCTGGGCTACAAATTACAGGCAAATCAGTTGGTTTTTAATTTTAAGAAATGCCTTAGAGTAGACAGAGAACCCCTATATTTAAAGGTTTAATAGAAACAATTTCGGGGGCAGGACAGGGAGGCTCTGTACAGCAGGTCCATATATCTAATGAGACAATAATTAAGCATCTAATTTTCTAATCATGCTTTTGATCTGGTGAGCAGTGCTCTGGGTTAAAAGCACCATCAAACCTACAGATGCAAAATAAAACCTGCTTAGTATGGACAGCAGCTCTTCAATTCTGTCAGCAGCAGTGAGGACAGGTGTCTGTTCTATATCACGCTTCTAGCTCAAGGATCCACCTTCTCCAACAGATTTAGATCTTCTCCAAGAACACTTGGCTTCAGCTCCAAGCTGAATCCTAACTTTTCCAAAAATTACAGCACTGATTAGATTTATGAGATGATTAAGAGGCTTTCCAAGTCCAAAATCCAGGTAGTTACGCTATAACAGGCTGTTCCACTACAAACCCCTGAAGGCAAAGCCAGTTTCAGGTCTAGTTTCCAAGAACAGCGTGTACTCTGAAGACACACTGCAAGGTGTGCCTGCCACAGCACCTTCAGGACGTCACACCTACAGTCACACGCCATCAGCTGCTGGGGGGCTCAGGGACCCGATCTCTGCAGCATCTCTGACTCCAGTCTCTAAACATTATCTATGAATTATCCAGAGCAAAGCTCAGCACCTGCAGCAGCAACTGACTGACACAAAAGGACCATCACAGCCCCAGCAAGATGTGCCCTCACGCAGCACCAAAAGCCTGCCTGGGGATGTATCAGAGAGAGGCAAGCGAGTCTCAAAGCACTGAACTAGGGACGCAGAGCAGGCTAAGCAAGGACTGAGTGAAACTCAGCACAGACTGCAAAACCAGCCTGAAACACCCTTTGTGGCCCTGACCAGGCCTCTGAGCTGCTGCTGCTGCCACGAGAGGCAGCTGTGATGGAATAAACTGAGGTGTAGCACCATGATGATGCACAGTAAACGTGCCCTGCAGACCCTCAGCTGCACCAGCAGCAGAAAACCTTCCTTTGGCTGCAAATGGCTCTGAAAAAGTAATTAGTTTTCCCAGAGTTATTAGGAAAGTGAGTAACTGTGCACACAGTTACAGCAGTGCTGTAGACACTGCGCTCCAAATGAGGGAAAGGCAAAGTTGAAGAGGAATTGTTTGCAGCTATAATTGTTCTCTGCCGTGACTTTGCTCAAGCAGCTACAATTATTAATCTATATATTAAACATCAAACGCTAAGATAACTAAATAGAGGCAAGGCCAGATGGAAAAAATAATCTAATTTTTTACATTACATTAATTTTTTTTCCAGCTGAGATAGCTTTCTTTCTGAGCTGATATTAAGAGCATACATATTTTAAGTCAGTCCCACTGGCCACACATGCCATCAGCAGAGTGCAGCACAGCAAAAAATAATTGAAGTAATTGTTTTTAAGGACAAAGTGTATTCACTTTAACCAAGATAACAGTCTGCATAGCTGAAAAGAAATCAGATATGAAACTCCACGCTGAATTTATTTCCCTGCTACAAGTAATTCTTTAGATTCTTTTCTGTGAAAAGAGATGCTCTAGAGTTTAGAAGGGAGGTGAGCCCTGGATATCGTTACCTGTGTTGTAGATCAAAGTAGTTTGGTGGAAAAAAGCCCTATTGATGCTAAAGCCTGCCCACAGGGAAAAAAGCTGAAAAACGCAGACACAGACTCCAAGACCTATGTTCAACTACAGTGATGAGGACAGGAAAACATTCTTAGCCTGGAGACAAAAATAAATTAATATAATTACTCCAAACAACAAGAAAAACTCTATTACAAAACAGAAGAGAAATCTGTGTCTTTGTCAACAAAAGCAAAACAATTTAATTTCTCCTACATTCTAGTTCAAATGAAAAGTGAAAAAAAGGAAAGAAAGGAGAAAGTGAAAACCCCCCCCAAAAACTCAAATCACCTTTTCCTCAAAATCCAAAAACTAAAAACTGTTTCAAAACATTAAAAGCTTTTCAAGGAGCACAGCATCTGGGACCATTTCACACTGACATAACATTAGCACATCTCTTCCATAGTGCAGCCAGGTTGGTTCTCACTTCTTTAATAACTAAGCTGTAAAACCTTTTCTATCCACCAAATAAGCAAGTTTGTGCTGTTACAGAAAGATAACACATAAGGACAACAAATCTGTCTTGCGATTTACTCCACACTGGCGGAATCCCACCTGGGATGAATTAAAATAGATCATTTTTCCACCTTTCCCAAAACGAGGACTCAGGTATTTTCAAAATCCTTTTCCATTCATCTCTGCTCACAGCACGTGCAGCTTGTGAAAAAGCTCCCTTTCTCATGTTCTGCCATTAATTTTCTCTGAGGTGGACTGCAGAAAACAACATACCCACAAGAACCTCGTGCTCAGTCTGCAGAGAACTGCAGCACCTCATTCCAGAAGTGGCCTTGGCAGACTTGGCATGTTGCTGCACTGATTCATTGTCCTGTCAATGAATGTAACTGGATGTTTATTAACAGTGAAAACAAATACATTTTATCTTCTACACCAAGAGCTGTCTTTCTGAACAAGAGAGAAGAGCGAAGAAGCAACTGAGATATTAACATGCTTAAAATAAAAATACATAGCTGGCATCATGGTATTTGATTTAATGGTTAGCACATGAGGAACATGAAATTTAACATGAAATGTGAAGTGTCACAAACAACTCCAGTTTGTTTAGATTTCTCCATTCTCAGCATAAAGATGGGCTGTATAGATCCGTAACCTGTTTCTACAGGGTATTGGCAGAGAGGGAAAGGTATCTAGGTACACACCACGTATTAGTTATTATCTGCCCCCATATTCTTATATTCACTGATCATTTTACACTTCTTAGAGTTTCCTGAACCGATGATTCTATGATTTGATAACACTCAGGGAACTCAGTGTTCACTAATCCCATTCACCTCTCCTTTGACAACTACAGCTGCCCTGGAATGCATGCAGCCACCACCACATCACCTCCCTCAGGTGAGCCCATACCCTCTGTGAGGTAGCTCAGGGGAATTTCCTTCCTGAGCCATCTCCCAGAACAATCTCATCTCCAAAATCACCTGTAGTATCAATGATTTAGAAGCACAGCAGAGATGTGGGACACAGGAGTGAAGGTTCTGGCCACAGCCAGCACAGGTCTGCAGGATGCAACTGGTGATGCTCAGTCACCCACTCTATCTGGGGGACTACAAACCTGCATCACCTCAAAGTCACCTGCTCTGCTGACAGGACACACATCCTTGGAGCCAAGAGCTGCTCCAGCAACAAGAGCTCTTTGAACCTCAGTGCTGGGTGGCTTTGTGACATCAAGCACACAACAGCTTTGAGACCAAACCCAAGGAACGAATGCTCCTGCTTCCTGCTGAAGAATCCCAGTGTCAGCTGTGTCTGACCAGCCCCTGAGCACGTCTTGTACACAACACTCAGCCTCCACCCTGCTCCAGCAGGAAACATCCCAAAAGTCTGATCTCAAACCTTAAACACTAAGTATAGCAAAACTACAGCTCTTGAAGGCGACCTGGATCATTTACCCTAAGTCACTTCTGAGGTGACTCAAGTAACATCTCCCCTGCAATGAATTCACACCCCACTGCCAACAGGGTGTCAGATAGACTTGCTCATGGGCACAGAGTACTTTCTCCAAAGCAGACAGGAGCCATCTCTCATAAATCTTCACACACCAGAGGCACCATCTGCAATAACAAATGAGACCTCTGAGGCATCTTTAAAGTCTTGGGTTTGCTACATTAAGTTTAAAGATTGTAGATGTGTCTTTGGTAAAAGAAAATATTCCAACAGCATACTACTGTGCATGCCACTATTCAGGGAACCCAGAGGTCCTGCCACACTGCTCTAATTAATAGAGACTCAGTATGTCCAGCCCACGGCCAACTGGGGCTGCCCTCTCCACTACTGTGTTGGAAGTTTAGGGCACATTCAGATGAAGCAGACTTACAGCACAGAAAAAACAGTATAAAGCAAAAGGATAAAAAAAATGCTGTTTGTGATTGCCATCTGCACAAAACTACAATTTAAAGCATCGGTTCCTAACCAGCCACAACCTGAGACTGTGTTTTCCAAAGGACATCTTCCCTTTTGCAGGTACAGTGTGTGCTTGGCAACACCTGCAGTTACTCTCAAGGGTTCCGACTCACAAGTGCACCTCAGTAACAGCATTGACAAGGGCCATATTTCATTCTGTGTGTTTTTACTGATTAACAGCTACATTACAGCAGAGTGCAGACAGCAGACATACCTATAATACAGACTATCCAATACTACAGAACATACCAATAATACAGAACTAACAGACCTGCCCAATGTGGGACATTCAGACTTACAGAGAATGTTCTGCAGCATCAAGCAGGTAGGTCTAAGCACTGAGTTCATCACATCTCAATTCTGCCCAATTGAGGTGGGAGGGTCAAAATTAAAAGGGGGGAAAAAAATCCATGCAGTTTTGAACACTTGTTTTGTCTGAAAACAACATTAACAGTATTATAAACAACAGTAGCAGTTATCAAGTGTAGCAACTCCCATCTTCATTCCCATCGCATCATGGCAGAGGGAGAGAATTAAAGAAGTCACATTTCCCAACGTCCCATATTGAAATCACATGGCTGCTGTATAAACTTTCAATTATGGAGGATAGAGGCTGAGGGTGGAGGAGATAATCCTTATAAGAACTGCTTCAAAGGTAGAGTATGGATGAGATTTCAGAAAGGCTAACTTAGAAGCTGTGTGATGTGTCTGTTGTTTCGATATCAAGGTCATTCATAACGCTTAGACGTGGTTTTCACAAAGGAAGCCTTTTAAAAATATTTTCTTTATTTGTTTCTACAAATCAGCTGATTCTAGTTATAAAAATCCCATTAATTGAGTGCCACACAAATCAAAGAATTCCCTCACTGTTCAAAGAATGAGACAAACAAGGCACAAGACAAACAAGGAACCCTGTTCACACCAAGCTGAGGAAACCCTAAGCTCAAGCCTAACAAAAAACAACTTGAGTAATTTCAGCTTTCAGTGAAAGCAAGCTGAGCATGCCTGAGCTGCTTTGCCTTTGCTCCCCTACCCCAAGGCTGTGCACTCAGTAGATGCTGTGGATTAGGTGATTTTCTCACTATGCACTGCACTGACTTGTGCATACAGGTGAGCTGAAGCTACGTATTTTGGGAATAATGCACTATTCTGTCCTTGTGAAATCTGCCTTTAGCTATTAACTATGCATGGTGCTTTCATAATGCGTGTGCTTGGGAGGAATTTTCATGCCCACAAGCCCTCTGCACTGACAGCTTTCAAACCTTGCATGGAGTGTTCTTCAGGGTGGCAAGACAACAACAGAATGGCCTGCTGTCCTGCCAGATCCAGGACAAGAGGAAAACTTCAGGGCTTCTGGAGCTGGCTGGGAAATACCCCAAGGGACCAACAGTGCTTCACTGCATACAGCCACATCCGAGCAATTCATTGGAAGATAACACCTCTCTTTTTCAAACTTATTTATCTTTCTTAGCTAAGAAGTACTCCACCAGGGAGCCCTTGGGGCACAGAGAACATCGACTTTGTGCAGTGATGCTCCACCAACTGTTAGAGTGAGATGTACAGTTTAGCACATGAAAGGTTTTCTGGGTTTCTCACTGGAAACCAACAGCATGGATACCCAAGGAAAAATGTTGAAGCAAATAAACCTCAGATTTGTTTCCCCTCTCTCAGAGTCAATTTGTTTTATCTCTCTAGACAGCAGGAGACTACAACACACCAGAGTAGTCAGAATTGCTCATTTCTGAAACTCCACTTCTCAACGGTGCTGCATGCTGGCAAACATAGAAAATGTGGAGAAATAATTGGTTTTAATGTATTTGTGAATGGCAAATAGAGAAGAAATGGAACAACTCTCAGAATTTCCTTGAGTCAACAATAGCTCAGATAAAAGATAAAGCTGAGATTTTACTCCTGTTCTTTAACAATCATCAAGACTGGGTAAAGAATAAAACCTGAGCTACTGCAGCGGATTTCAGCACGGAAAAACTGGAGGTCCCACATGGCTGCCACCAAACTGCCCTCCAAACATTATCACCACCACCCAGATGACAACGTATGAATTCAAAAATGCTGTGTCCAACAATCAGCCACTTGAAAGCACAGGATTAAACAGAGATCACCCTGGAGAAAGGGAAAGGTGATGACAAGAGACCAAAAACTAGCAATTGTAAGTTTAATAAAGGAAGGCCCAGAGGCAAATTTAGCTAGGAAAATTAAGAACCATATAGGTGGGGTTTAAGGCAATTGAAGATTATTCCACTGCTGTTTCAATCTGTTCCACATGGTAGGGGTCAAAAAAATTACAACATATTTTTAAAGCTTTTCATTGCAGAGTGGCAGTAGTTAAGTGGTGTCTGCATATGTTACATCATCAGTTCCACACTCCTTATTCTACTACCAACTAAGCAGAATCTGAAAGTGCAGCTAATTAAACAGAACCTAAATTCAGCAGGTTTGGATGACTTGCACCACAGTTTTAAAAGAACATCCTGAAACACTCTATTATTGATATCAATTTTAAGTATGGTGGGTACATGGAAGTCACAGTAGCTGGAAAAAAACCTGCTGATGTGCCAAGTATTTTAAGAATTAAATAGAAAATCCTAAGAATGATCTCCAATAAACGAGAGTGATAAAATTAATCTGTATAAATTGGAAATTCTCCAGAACACACAGTACCTAGTATTATAGATTTTTAAAAGAGTATAAAATAATATGCTTCAACATGATTTTAGTCAATAAAATGACACTCTGGACTTTTCACACAGAATTTAGCTTCATGCTACACAATGATTTGCTTGAGATGAGGAAATAATATGACATGTATTAACAGATGAAAATCACTTCATGCAGTGGTGACTGAATGGTCACAGGTACACATGCATGTTCCTACTGAGGACCTGGCAGAGGCTGCTCCTTGGCCCTGTAGCGTAAATGAGTGGGAGAGAGTCTAAAATTAATACTTATCAAGCCTGAGGATGGCAAACATTGTGGGACTGCTAAATAACTGAGCAGGGAACAACAGATCCACATGGCTAAATAAGCTCCACCAAAGAACACAGTATAGACTTCAGGACTGCCACACACACACAGAGCAACACAAACAATGGGGCAGCATCCTGGGAAGCCATTGATTTTGGCAGGAACTTCATGGTCAACATGGAATTAGAGAAGCTGAGCACACTGTGCTGGAATGGTCCTGTGCTCAAGGGAAACTCAGAGAACTTTGCATGTGGGATGCTCAAAATAAAAAATAAATCAGCACGTGGCATTAGCACTGTCAAAATTATGGTAAGTTTTAATGCTTGCAATTCAAGAAGAATATTGAAAAACTGAATCCAGTGCAAAGAACCTCCAAGAGGATGATTAAAGGACCAAAAGCTCAGCTTAGAGAAAGGCTCCAGAAGCACCATCTGTTCTCCTTAACGAAGGGAGAAGGTTAATAGGACAATCTGATCACAGTTTGCAAGTACCTACGTAAGGAACAAAAATTTGATCAAAGAGCTCTGTCCTTTAGCAAATCTGGTCTAACAAGAGGTAATATAAAATTCAGACAAACTCAGGCCCAAACAAAGATATGTTTATGATGGTTAACCAGTTAAAGCTGATGTTGACAGTATTATCAGTATGGATACCTGTCAGTAAGGCTGAATGCAGGACAGTAAAAGCTGTCATGGATTTTCAATCACACGTTAAAAACATGATGGCACGATTTCCCCCCCGCCACCCCACTCAGAGGCAACTTTCTAGCTAAAAAAATAATTAATTCAGAGCAGCCAGGGAATTCTACAGCACAGACTTTACACAAGCAGCTCTGTGTGTCCCACGAGGCCCCTGCAGCAGGAGCATCCAAGGTAGGGACTGTGATGTGCCACCAGAGATAGGCTCTGTCATTCTGGCATCTACCAGGAATTAAAGTTTTAAGACTGAAGCTTCTCTGCTGTACCACTGGCTGGCCAACATTCCCACACCAAGCTGGTATTTGTCACAGTACCTCATCCCCCAGCATTCTCCCACAAAATGTGACTCTTTGGGATAGAACATGCATATTCAAGAGGAGCCTGAACTCCATGGACCTTCAGCTCAGATCACATCCTGCAGCATCCCAGGCCATGCAGAAAGGCAAAGGCTATAACAGGCATAAAGTGAAGAATCCAATCATTATTTAATCCCATTTTAAAATTAAGTATTCATTGCTGATTGTGGGTTGTTTTTAGCAGGATTGGGGGATGTGGCATTCTTTCAAATGCTCTTTGGCTCTGGAAGCTCAGGGAGCAGAGCATCAGCTGCAGGACCCCCAGCTGCTGCTGGTTCAATAGCTTTTACTGAGAAGAGCCTTTAGTATAAACACACCCCAGTCACAGGCCTGGGCAGCCTATTTACCTGTCACCTTGTTAATAACCCAGCAGAGTTAAGGAGTAAGCAGAATTACAGAAGGGCTTCGGTTGTAAGGGACCTTAAAGATCACCTAGCTCCAGCTAGACAGTGGAAGATGTTCCAAGTGATGCCTTCCTCTAGACCAGGTTCCTCAGAGCCCCATCCAGCCTGGTCTTGAGCACGTCCATGGGTGGGGAGTCCACCACCTCTCTGGTAATTTAAGTCCTTCAGTATGTTTTCTTAACAAGCTCTTGGACTCCTGGGTGCCAGAGGTTTGTTTCCTCAGGGCTTGCATTGCAGCGTAGTGCACGAGGGACCTCAGACTCCCCACCTCAAGCCCCAGGTCTCTCACCACATGCTATGAAAGCATTTGAAGCTCCAACCTTTTGGTACAAAAACCTATTCCTCCTCTTCCATCCCTTACATGTAAGTACAAATCAATGTTTCCTGCCCTACACACAGCATACAGACACTGTTTTTAAGGGAAACACAACTACAGAACAGACCCTAATACCGCAAATCAGAAGTGCAAAAAGCTGCTGGTGGATTTCTAGGAATGAGGGCCTGGGGGAGAAGGGGAGAGAGTTTGGCTAGAGGCAAAGTCAGCCTATAGAACAACCACCAGTGGGCTGGCTATGTGTAACCATTTATTAATTCAGTTTCTAAGGGCCACAGCCCACGGCAGAGTTGAACTCCTCTCTGCATGTAGGTGCATCATGCAGCAGCCTTTACAGAAAAGGTTCTGCTGAAAAATTCCCAGCCCTGTCCCTCTGCCAAGCCTGCTGCTCCACTCCTTGTTCCTCCACGGAGCCACTGATGTTTTGGAGGGGGCAGGAGCCCGTCCCTTTCTGGCAACACAGGCACCTCATGTAAATTCATTGAATAAATGCAGTCATTTCTCTCAGCTGATCCATCCCCACGTGCGCGTGCTGAAGCTGTGCCAGACCCTCAACGCAGCCAACTCTCCCACAGTTCATCACTCCTGAAGGTGAAACTGTTCGTCACCCTTATCAGCATTTCCCCCTCTCCTTCTCCTCCCCAACTGCCTTTTCTGAATTTCCTGGCCCTCCTTTCTCACAGGAGCCTGACTCCACACAAGTCCAAATCGAACCCAGGCAGAGCCTTGAAAGAGACCTTGGAGAGTAAAGGACATTACAAAGTTATTTTAAGCTGAGGAAAACTGCATTTCCCCTTAGAGGTTGACTTCAGTCTCTAGAGCCCTTGAAATTTTAGACTTAAATCCGTCTCCTTGATAAGGCTCCATAGTAGCTGAGACCCACAAAAGTTTCCAAAGCACGAGCAGACATAAATAACTAGAAACAAAACTGGAGCATCATCACTAGATGCTCACATGAGCTCTGGCTTCTGCAGTCAATCCATGTGAGCCTTTAGTCATCTGAAACAGCACAACCCTCAGCTCTTCATGGACGAGGAAAGCTGTGCTGGATCAGCTGGAGCCGATTCTTTCTCCCCTCTACATTTGAGTAACAACCAGCTCCTAGTTCCAGCCCGACTTGAAGAAATTACTCCAATTAAATGAGGCTCTGATGAGCAGAGCTGCAGTGTGGAGCCCACCCCACCTGCTACTGACCCCAAGCTCCACGCAGGTCAGCAACACCTTATCACATCCCACAGGGCTGGAGAGAACACGAAACAAGATCTCCTTCCTGCAAGGGATGCTTGTCACCTCTGGGTGCTGCTCTGAGCAGAACCCCCACACTAACCATGCACATCCTGTGGCTGTTTTGCTTTCTAAAGTGTAACTACTAGAAGCTGAAAATGTATGGTCAAAAGACACTTCAGAATTCACAGACTCAAAGCTTTTATCCAGCTGTGGAAGCTCTATGGGCTTAGGTTTACATCATCCTTACTTTTATTAACTTCAGCTGCTGTAGAAGCCTTCTTAAACAGGAAAATGAGGGTTTGGTTGTCGTATATTAAGAATCTTGGAGAGTGAAGCAAGGGAGGTACTCAGAGCATGCAGTGAGAGAGCTGTCAGAAAAGATGGAAATAATCTATTATTTTAAAGAACACACAAGCAGCCAGCCAGCCAAGGAACCTTTCAATTTTTTAATTAGAGATGTTTTCCTGGCTTTTTTGAATTTGGGGAGGGAGTGATAGAGATTTTTATCAGACTCTTTCCCAGATTCAGTTATATAGCTCTAGCTCTGTACACACTTCAAAAGAAATTAAACATTACTTACTTTCCAGAAGTGACTGGTGATTGAGGATGCCTTAAACTGAGACTTTGAGACTCTTCATATGGCTTTTAATTGCATTTAAAAGAGTGTGCAATCATTTATCAAATCTGTTACCTTTCAAAGCATCGTCAACTTCATTTCTTCAAAGAGGTACTACACAGTTCCCAATCACCAAAAAACTCCTGCCCATACCCTGCCACCTTTTCAATGTACATTTTCACACCCAGGGCAGTAATGACAGAAGTAATCCCACGGGGACATCCATAATACTTGTAAAAACAGGGTGCATCAGATTTGTTCCTTAAAAAAAGGATCTCTACATGTCGAACCTACGCAAAATTCAAACCTGAGAACAGCCAAAAGTTTGGCATTACAGCTCAGATCCATTTGGTTCCCTCCCTGACTCCCTCTGCTCAGACAAGCAGTTTTGTGCATCTGCTCAGCACATGCAACCTTGCCACGCTGCCAGAGCCAGGAGCCACACGCCCCTGCCAGTGGCAAGCAGCCCATCGGCGGCATCTCACTCCTGGGAAAGGCACAGCTTCAGACCCAGCTGAGCTCCGAACTATGGGGGAACAGAGAGCCAACAGCAAAAGCAGAGAAGCTCCTTCCCTCTTCTCCTTGTGTGTTCTACAAGCTAAGCTGTCACTGGATCTCTTGGAATCAAGACTACACCATCATCTGAAAACCCAGATCCTGAATCCAGCTAAAGGTCTCCTGGTAAGTCAAAGATGCTCCTTTAACACAGCATGGTGACAGGGTAAGTACCTGCACACATGCTCCTCTAACAGGACACACTATGACACACCAGAAGCCAAGCCACAGTCACCTCTTAGCCTGAGAGTCCAAGAGAAGCTGCTGCAGTAATTGGGTTTAACCTGCACCACAAAGCACAGCACTGCATGTCTGAATTGGACATATTGAAGCAAATCTGTGTTTTGATCTCATTAGCCTGAGATCAGCGTTCCCTTTTCCACAAGCAAAGCTAATACCTGCTTAGCTCTCTGCAGTCCTCACCCTCTAATGTGGACAGCATCAAGTTTACCTCCCTCTGCACGTGGCTCCATCTCCATGCTTGGGGCTCAGATGTGACACACCTGCTTTAGCATCTGTAACTACACCATAACTTCTTAGTGAGATTTAGGAGGCAGTAATTCAAGACAGCCAATAATACTCGACCAGTGAGTCCAGGCTGCCAGGCTGGCACTGTGTAATCGTGTGCTGCAGCTCTAAGGACACTGAAGGGAGGCAGCACATCTGCAAGGAGGAGCTGAGCCACGTGCAGAGCTTTACAAACCACTTCTGCTCAGAGCTGCTTCGAATGAGCCACAGCCACCTCTGGCTGGCCTCAGGCTACAGGGACGAAGAGGCCTGAGCTTGCTGCAGTTCTGGAAGTTTAAAGGTGTCGAAGTTTTGTTCATTTTTTTCTGTGCTCCCCTATTTCATGCATTAATAAGACCAAACCACCACCTCCAGATTTCCCTCAGCTTCAGAGAGCTTGTTATTAAACATTGCAGAAACATATAAACCATTTTTGAACTCTCTAAAGACATATTCCCTGAAGGGGGAAAAGTTTCCCTAGACCATCACATTCAGCTCCTTTATGCATGGTAACTGCTAGTTGATACTTTCCAGGAGTAATGCCCTGAAGGAATGCCTGGAACCTGGATGGAAAGCACCAGGTATCAGACACACACACACAAAAGGGACAGTGCTTTTCAAGCATTTGCAGTCTTAACAGGTAAATAAAAAAAATCCTGACTGCCCATCAGAAGCATGGTAAAGGGACAAAGCTTCATCAAGGTGTCAGAGCAAATAAGTGAACAAGCAGGATTATTACCAGCATGTCCTGAAATGCTTCCAGCAGCTTCTTCTCCTTCCCTGTCCAGCTGCCAACCTGCTGAACTTGACCCTTGGCTGTAAATTCTTTGTAGACCTATCTTATTGATGCAGAAATGTTAAGAGCAAGTGGAGCTGCACCACAGCTGCAGTCATCATCAGATATTCTTCTCAGCAGCCACGGGATGATTTGTCACTTCTGCATCAACATTCATTTTGGGTGCTCAGCTCCACAAACAGTCCAAACAGTAGTCATTCATTCACCATTTGATCCATAAATAGACTTGGGTTGGCAAGAAGCAGGTCACCAGGAAAATGTAATTCAGCAGACAGAATCAGCAGCTATTACTACCCCCAGCAAACCAAAGTCACCCCTGGCAACTTCAAATCAATGAGTGCACAAGAATAACCAGCCCAGCTCCTGATGCCAACTTGTTCATCATGAATACACTTCCATTCATTTTTCCATCTCCATTGTTGAGACCCAACTCAAAGTCATTGTCCAGATCTCAAGTACAGACAGAATAGGTATTTTCTACCACAACTCAGAAGGTCCAACTTTGTTTCTGCTTCCAGGCTGGGTTATTTCTCCCACCCCCACAATGTCTATGGTAGATCAACTGAATGTTGCTGGAGTTGCACTCTCAGTTCTGATGTGCTGATAGAGGGATTAGCTTTGAATTTACTTGTGTAACTTTAAATGCTAGAGGCAACTTAGAAAAAAGCCAAAAACCAATTTTTGCAATGTTGCTCTAAATAAGCTAATTTGCTATCAGAGTTCAGGTAACATTTGCCATCACTACTTCCTATCAGTTGCACAGACAGTGTGATAAACCGCTGCTGTTGTAGTTAATAAGCATGGGTATTTTTTTGCATTTGTGTGTACACACAAAAATGCAGAATGCGTACGTTCTTGTCCCTAGTCGCTGGCCAAATAGAGCTGCTGTTTGGTACTACCAGAGAAATCCCTGTTACAAGAGGACAAAACCTCAGACCTGGAGCAATTCAGGGTACCATCTGACAGCACGGAAGCAGCTCAGTGTACTTCTGGTGCACTTCTGACATTTGACACAGACAACATCTGGAACTGCTGGCTCCCAGGAGCTCCTAAGGAAAAAAAAGTGCTCCCAGCTGGCTCTTAAAGAAGTTTTTTGGTTAAAATGCATTTTAATTGAAGCTTAATTAGAAGAAGCAATCTTGATTAAATTTACTTGAGGAAAAGGTTTCTCAAGTCCAGGTTAGAAACAGAGACTAGTACTCAGAACAGATGGGGCTATCCAGGTATCCTGACCATTTCACTCTGTGTAAATAAGGAGTAGGAAAGCATCTATATTACCAAGAAAAAGCAGTGAGGAAGAAAAATATTCATTTTTAACTGCCAGTAAAATAACCTGCAGCAGTTGCTGTATATGTGGTTGCACAAAGACAGGATAATTCCTAAGATCTTACTTGGATTTAGCAAATGAGAGACAAGCATTTGATTCCCTGCTCACTGAACACTCAAAGAGCCAGAAAACTACAAACTGTTTCTGTGAAGCATATTGTTGTGGTGAGGCTGCATCTTGCACGGCTGTGCTGGCCAGAGGCCCCACTGAGAGGGCGAGTTTGGAGAACTGGCTCCTTCATCTGGCCCAGTCTTCCAACACTGCAGCAACTGGCATGAAAACCCTCCTCCCAGGCTGCCATGGAGAAAGCAGAGATTTATGCTTGTCATGTCCACAGAGAAAGTGTGCTGGCTCTGTGCTTAGATGTAGAACATCAACAGCTATATTAAGAATATATATTAAGAAGTATGAAGAATTTCCCAATCAGCTTTTATTGTTCAGGCACTAACCTCAACCCAGAATTTTACTAGCTATCACCTGCTATTTTCTTTTCCATTCCCACAACATCTGCAGGTGATAACTGTCAGATTAATATTAAAGTTTGGTTTAGAAACATCTGATTTTTACTTGAGAGTAATTCCAGCATCTCTTTGTTCTATGCACTAGGAAGATGCGAGTGTTTTTACGTGCCTGCTGTGTCAACAAAGACATTTGGGGACCATTGTAAGTGCCCTCTACAGCAGGCACCATCCCAAAGTTCAGAACATTTCATAAACACTAACTAAGCCTCAAGGCATCCACAGCGAAAAATATGACCTCCCTTTCACAGATGGACACACTGAGGTTGTGACTTGCCAGTGGACAATGTTATTTCTATTTCTGCTTCTGGCTTCAGCTTACAGAGCATCCTGGCACAGGTCTCTGCACCAAGCACCTCCTGGTGTGGGCAGCACTTCTCCACAAAAAGCTTGCACCAGGCCTGCTCCTAATTTAACAAAGACACAGGACTCGGCACATCAGGAAAGGAGCACAGCTTTGGCAGCTCCTGCAATGCCTTTTCTGAGAAGCACACAACCTTCAGGGCTTCTCCTGGAAGCCTGGAGTCCAGGGCTGTAATTGTGCTTCAAAGAGGAAAGTTTAAATTGCAGCCCATAGGAAAAGCATGTGTATCTATACAGAAATTCAGAATGAACTCTCTTGAATTAGTTTTTAAGCTTTTTTTAAAGCACTCCTCCCCACTTTTCCCCATGTTAACTAGCCCAGCAACACTGCTAGCATCAAGTTAGAGCTATGAGACACATTTATCAACAACCATTCCTCCAATAACTAAGTGAAAGGCTGTGTGGAACCCTGCTGTGACCACAGAGAGGCACTTACCCCATCTCAAAGCTTATTTTATGCTCATGAGCTTATATCCAGATTTCCTTCTCTGCTACAAGCAAGCTGTTTAAAGGGTTTCTAACTTAAAATGGAAAATGGCTTTTTTAAATCTTAGAAGTCACAACAGAATGCTCCACACGCCCAGCATGTCAAGGCAACACACACAGAGCAAGACAACCATAATGCAGTATCTTCTTAGGCAGCTTCATAACACCTTCCTGCCTCAGGAGAGCCTTCCTTCACTCCTCGTTTTCCCCTCCTGCCTGGCGTATCTTTTATAAGCCCCTCAAGCATTATCTCAGCATTGCTGCTTCATTCTGGTGTGCAGGGTGCTGCTGGAGGTGCTCAAGGGTTTTAGCATCACCAGAGGTGTGCACACCTAACCTGTAGCTTGCAGCCTTCCTTTTCCCAGGCAGACAGATGTTGAGTTCAGCTGAAGCTATTAGGGAAGACAAACCAGGTTTCCATGGTTATGGGAGCCTGAGCTATTCATCTCAAGGAAAAATGCAATGCATGAACCACTGTTAGGAAGCAGCAGAAACAAGGCCAGACTTCTGGGCAGCTCTGTAGCACAGCTCCTTGATGTTTTACATGTGGGCCCCAGCACAAAAAACCAACCAAACAACAACTTTCTTGACAGCCTGGAGATCTGCAGGCTTAGACAGCAACAGTGTCTTGCACATGTTCCACTGCACTTGTGCTGTGACAGGATCTGCAGAACAGATGGGCAGGGCTGTGCTTCTGGCCCTTGCTCACCTGGGAGAGCCTTACTACCCTCTAAAGGGGGTCCATGCTGCAGGATGAGGCACTTATTTATTACCAGAGAGAGTAAACTGTCAATGGATCTGAGCTGCTGGTCTCACAGGCGAGATGAAGCAGGTGCAGGCTGCTCTCCAGGGCACGAATAAAAAGCTTGCACATGAAAACCCTGTGAAGGCGAAATCTGCAGGTGCGAATTTGCAAATCTGTCCCATTAAATTAGAAGGTTTTGGCTCAGTGTGCTGCAAAAAAATACATGCAGAAAGCCACAGACCTCTCCCCTCCCCTTCTCTGAGCAAAGCATAACACGCTTTCCTTCATGCTGTCCCAAAAGTAAAATGGTTTACGATCAAAAGCCTGTGCTGCTTCAAACTGAAACGCTGGTGAGGCTGAGGATGCTGATACAATGTGGAAGTGACAACTGCAGAGCCCCAGCAAATTTCTGAGGCAGTGACTCTCCAGGGCAGGGAACATCACATTCTCAATCCCATTTATGGTGCGAGAATAGCATCACAGCTATGTTAATTCCCAGGCAAGGAAATTATTCTTTCAGAGCAGAATAAAATAGATTTCAGGGTTATTTTGGGAGTTCAGACCAGGGAATCAGTCGATCACCTTTCCCCAACCCCCTGATATTTCTCTCTACAGCTACATGGTGACTGCCTGTCCTGACATCAGAGCAGCCCAGGCTTAGCAACACCTATGCCTGGTAATCAAACACCACCAACACCTTGAAAACCTGTGAATCCTGTGCTGCCAAAGCCTGTCTGAGCAGCAGCCACCCAAGACTGAAGCTCATGACCCCCTGCCAGAGCAGGAACCATGTGCTCCACCAGCAATGGGCACTGCCCATACACACTCCCAGCTTCTTTCATTCCCCCAAGCCACTGCTCCATTGCATAACACAGGGGTACTAGAGCTAATGAATGCTGGAATAGAGACACTTATCCAATACGGAATCAGATCAAGATAAGCCAATTACTTTTCCACGGTGTTTGACCCTGATCTGCAATTAAAAAAATCAATTAAAATATTATTTTCCCTTCTTGTGAAGAGAAACAAGCTGTCACCATCAATAACGCTGTATCCTAGTCTCTAGGACTTTCCAGAAGAGCAAGACAGGTCTGAAGAGAAGAAACTCAGCAGCATCCAAGAAGGAGGGCATTTTTTTCCTATTTCAGGGCAGATTTGGCTGGTGTTGACCACTCAAGGATGACTTCACTTTCTAAAGACTCACCTGTGGGACACTAATTTGTTTGACAAATGAGACTCTGTGGGGTGCAAAAGCACAAACACACATACGATGCCAAGGCAGTGTTTAGATCCACATTAAAACTTCTCCAAAGTGCCTAGCTGGAAAACAGGCTTTCACAGATCCATATCCTGTAGGACAAACAATGATGTTGTAATTTCTTTGACCACACCATACTGCATATTGCAGCAGACCTAAGCAGTCTCATCATAACCACACAAAAGAATTGCTGGAGCTCAGCACCTGCCCATCAGGATGTCTTAGGCAAACTGCTTGCTGAGGCAGACATTTGAGACTCTACTTAAAATATATTTGCCTTAGCAAGGGTAATTCCTAAACAATTAGTGCTACTCTGCTCAAGGCTGTACATTATTCATTTAGCTCCTCTGAGGCGCCCAATAAGGATCCAAGATGTACAAGTCTTATGGGCAATTCAGACTCAGGGCAGGGATCTGATGCTCTTCTCTATCCAGTAAAACTCTGCTGGCCAAAGGCACCCAAGAGTGGCTTGTGAGCTGCTCAAGCTGCACATCATCAAATGCATGGGGGTTTTTAATTTGTCCAGTCTGTTATTAACTGCAATGACTTGTGTGCCATTAAGTCTCATCCACTTGACCTTCTTACTCTAAATCCCTGCCATAAAATTGCAGCAATTCGTGCTCCTTGCAACCAAATGTGACCCCTCTTCTCTGCATTCAAACCAGGTGCATTTTAACAGCAGCTCACTGGGAATGCCTTGGGTCACTCAGATGCATCTGCTGTGGTTCCTTTTCCTCTCTTAAGTGGAGATAGAGAAGGAGAGCCACACACACACACAAAGCACTGCTGCTCTGAGAGGGGCTGCAGGCTCTCAGCAAAAGGAAATGTCCCTTCTCCTGCTGATTACAGCCCTCAACTCAGCTTGGCTTTGGTCTCTGACTTGAACAGTCAAACATCCATCCCAAGGGCTCTGGTTGTCCCCACAATTTGATAAAGCTAGAACTGGGAAGAAACTGTCCTGCACTGGACAGATACGGATACCAAATGTCTGTGTCCACATCTCATTGGGCATCCCTGTTACTGTCTGGCAAGCAGGATGGCCTACAAATGAGTGGAGGTTTGGGCTGTCACACCTGTTTCTTGAAATGACTACACAGAGAGAAAGGAAATGAACTTTACATCTATTATCAATATAATCCTTCCATGTAATATGCTAATAAGTATAGTTCCAAATAAATCAATAAACCCAAGTAACCAACAGAGGAAGGGAAGGAATTTCTTGATGACAGAAATATCCATTAATGTCTTGTTGGTTGAGCTTCAGAAAAGGCCTGGCAAATCTATAAATAGCTATACATAGTGTTTCCTATTCAAAAACAAGAACAAAAATGAAGTGCAAAGGCAAACTAATCTGTAAGGCTGGTGCCCAGTGACTTGGAGTGCTGGCACACTTCTCTCATTCACACAGGGCCAGATATTAAGTCAGTCTCTACATGGTTAAACAGCTTTCCAAAAGTAGTGCTGGCACAGGGTAAGGCAGCAGTGGAAGCAGGACTCTGCTGTCCCACAGCATATATCACAGAGCTGACACTTTTGATAGCTTTTCTCTCACAGCTCTGTGCAGCAGCCAGGGTTTGTCCCACCAGGACTGCAGCTCTGAGAGGAGGCAAACCCTCCCAGCGTGGCCCTAGTGCAGCTCTCACACAGGCAAGAGTGAAACAGCTCCAGAACCCAGCCAGCACCCCACCCTCCACCTGCACACCCCAAACTTTGCTGTAGGTGCTCCCAACCAGGTACTCCCACAAGCAATGGGGGGCTGCCTCAAGTGCAATACACCTCCAGGGCAGCTCAGTACAGACCACTGTTCCATGAGACCCTGGGCTAGGAAAAGCCCAGAAGGTAAGTGAGATTGCACCAGCTGTATGATTGGTTCTGCAGCAGCAGGAGCTCCCAGGAGCTCTGCACTGACTCAGGTAGCTCAGTTTGTAGCCCAGAATAAACTTGCTTTTCAGCTGTCCCCGTGGAGCAAGGACCACTGCCCACACTCAGACTAGAGCACAAAACTTTGGTTTTAAGTTACCGACAAGAAGAAAGTATCCAGGGTTTAAACTAATACTCCATGGTCCTGCCAACCTACAGTCCATGCAGGAATGTACTACACTAACATTCTCAGGTCTACCCTAAGCTTCTGGTTGGTTTCTAGCCAGAATTTAACAAAACCAGGGTTTTTTTGACTCACATAAGAAGCAGCCTGTCACCCAGGTAAAACCCCTGAAGATAACTAGCCAGCAGCACAGATTTACACAAATTAAAGAAATCATTTCTCATGGCATACACTGCTTTTTGAAGAAAGCATACACTATAAAACAGTTCTTATCTTCAGCCTTTTCCTTCAAGTTTTGAGAAGTGTCTTACTATTTGTTTGATGCTTTTCAATACTATCTGAGCAGAGATTAGACAGCAAGTGATGTTGGGAACACTGTGCATAGATCTTTGAGAAATAGCCATCTTCCATACAGAGCAATCAACAATGAGACACTGAACCACTGAGAGTGAATAGTTTCTATTTAGAGTAAAAGCAAAAACTAAATCTGCACAGATATATCTGTTATTTTCTAAATTAAGTCTAGGCTTTCCAATAAATTACACTTCATAAAAACTGGGGGACCAGGAAAGCTGTATTATCTTTTCACAAAGCATATCCTTATGTGTAGGCTACAGAAATAAACACTATGATTTGATATCTCCTTTTCCATAACAGGCAGCAGTATCACCTACACATAGATACTTCTGCCTACTTCCATTTCTACTAATTTCTTGGGATCCAAGGACCTACCTACTGAAAGGCACATCCTACTTAAAGTGTACTCACCTCTCAATCTCTGAGCAGTTCACACCCATCTCTGGGAAAAACACACATTTAAATCTGCATTATGTAACCATTCCCCTGTACTCCCTGATTTTTCAGCAGGTAACTTGTTTTTGAAGTTGCAAATCAAAGGCTGACTTTGAAGGATGGGCTATGCCTCCGAAAGCACAACCTCCATTCTTGCCACCCCGAGCAAAGGCATTGCTCTGTCCTCAGAGCAGCCCTCCTCTGAGTCAGTCCTTCAGGGAGCCTGATGCTTGGAGGCAGCCAAAACCTTTGCAGGTACTGAATTCCAGTTTATAAGGACCACAGTACTCCTACGGGAACGCTCAGGATGCTGGCAGGTGGAGGAAGAAAGTGAACACCCTAGAGATCTAGCTTTCTCTTAATTCCACAAAAAAAGTCTTCATTTAAGACTAAAAACTGCATCCTTTAATCTCTCCATATACACTGATATTTACATATGGGTCAACAGCAGAAAACATCACATTTCCTCAAAGCCCCTAAACCCAGGAATCATGCATGCTAAAAGCAAGCATAATTACTGTGCTGACTTACTGCTGCTCCATTTCTTTATGCCAAAGGAGGGCAATAATATCCTCACTCAGAGAGGTCATCTGCTTGTGAACCAGGTCCACAGATGCCTCCTCAACATGCCCCCAAACTTTCTTTATTACCACTACTGAGAACTGTCTTTTGGATTTCTACCCCCACCTCTCCAATTATGCAAGAGCAACTCTGCATTTTCCAACGAGACAGTCTCACCAGAGTGACTGCAGTGAAGTATCATACAGGGCCAAACAAAAATGTCCTGCCATCTTCAACTAACCCAAAAATAGTTGAAGAATATTTTTAATAAGTTCAGCTGCCTTTCCCTACTAACACACTGCTTCAAACTTGTGGTTCACACCCCCATTCTCTTATTAAGGGAAAGTCCCTGGAGAACTACATCTTTCACATTGCAATAAGGAGTCTCCCTGTCGTTCATTACAGATATGAATTTTCTGATGTTCTAGCTCAGAGTATCATGGAAAAGGTGTTTCATTCCTAACTGTGCTAGAATGAGAGTTTTCCTAGGACTTTCAAGGGTGACCTTGAGCACGTTGCATTACTCTGTGCCTCATTTTCCTTTCTAACACTGATAAAGCTCTTGGCTTCCTTTTTGTAGCACTGATACCCACGAATGCAAAGAGCTATGCCATAATTTAGTGCTGTATGTCACAAAGGCTGGCATTTCACCAGGCAGACTGATTTGAGGGGAGGAAAGAATGGAGTCCAGCTGCCAGACTCAGCTCCAGAAGCCATGTGGCATTAGGAAAAATATTGAAGTCGATGAGAATGAAGTTTTTGGGCTCTTTTGACAAAACACGAAATGTCACATGAACATGTGTCACCTGAACATCCTTGAGATGCTGATCTAGGTTTGAACAAATGTATCAAAACAAAGCAATTCAGTATCGATGAAGTGACTTCAAGTCCCACAAATTTCCCATTCCATCTTTTCTTAGTCTGGACAACTGCTAGTATTGAAACATTTGAACTTTTTAGGAAATAGGTATTTCAAAAGTTATTCAAGTCTATACCAGAGCTGAAAGGCTTTGCCTTTGCCAATACTTCTAATTGACTCCCGAGACAGTTGTTGAGTACACAAAGTGAGCTGCAGTACCACCACAAGGCATTGCTTATTCCTGACTGTTGTAAAAACAGAACAAAATGGACCATTTTCAGAAAAGGATTTTTGGGTTCTTTGCATTCTACCCTGTATTGGTGAAACAGCAATATGATTCAGACAATATTAGGTATGCAGCATTACAGCACCTTTGTGTAAGCACCAGCAGCATAAGATGCATAAAGAGCCTGAGATGCTGACTTGAGATATGCCAGTTCTATTGCTGACACAGGTGGGTGTGCCAGGACAGGTGTGACTGCAAAAGTCAAAGGGAACATGACAAGGTAAATACAGGAAAAGCACCCACTGATACAGGTGCTTATTGATTCAGGCCCCTCATTCCTCAGTGGCAAATGTACACTTTTATGTAACTATTAGCGGCATGCCCTCATCAGGGTTTGGCAATATGGACTCATGGATCTCTCTGAACAGTCCCAAATACATCCACCACCCAGAGAAACAGCCAGCTAGCACCTGAGAGACCTCAAATATTAAAGCAACACAACTCTCCTTCCCCTTCCCTCCTGGAAAGGTGATTAAATAGCTACCTGTTAGAAGCACACACATCCACACAGAGCCCTAGGTATTTACCTCCAGCAAAGAGCCATAAGAAACAAAAAAGAAACAATTACCCACAGAATAATGTTCTTTCACATCATTTCTCTATGTTACCTTTTCTACTACTGCAAATATTTGTCTTCGAAGATTTTTTCTGCATGAAAAATTAGATTTACTGTGCATAGAACCTTTACAGATTAAGCCAAACCATCTACACTATTTTAAACTTAAAATACGGTCACTGTAATAACTTTATAAAATATGTGTGGATTTTAAAATTAAGGGTGATTATATACACAATTCATAACATTTTCATAGCTCTATAAAAATTCTCTGATATTTAAAAGTATTAAACGTTTTATGTAAGAGAACTCTCTCTTACCCTGAAGGATTTCAGTCCCACCAGGAAGTGCCTATCAATCGGCTCTTTTTAGTAGGGAAAATATTAGCAGTATCTTTTCCACAGAAGTCTAGTGTACTCTGCAAAATGGTGCAAACAAATGAACAAGTCCTTCAGTCTTGGTAAATGGAAATGTTACACACGCAGGACAAAACGTGAAGAGGGCAGTGACGCACGCGGGCGTTTGATCACACGCACTCGTAACTTCATTTACCATTCAGGGGAATTTTCATCCGCCGGGCTCGCAGCAAACCCTCTACAAAGCAATTATGGGATTGCAATCTTCTGCCATCCCAATGATTGCAAGATTGTACAGCAGGTATTGGAGCTGACGGCACAGGAGGAGAAAAAGATGTTATGAAATGCCAGGTGATTAGCAACTGTAACAGAAATGGGACAATTACATAGACTGCTACTTCCGTCCCTTTGTCTGTGTTTCTGTAAGGGTGTCCTTCTGTGAGAGCACAGCAAACTAACAGGAACACTTCTCACACCCCATGTTTTCCTAGTGCCTCTGCATCACCATCTTTACCAGGGACAAGACTGGGGCTGAGGCACAGCAGGGACATTACCACCCATACAGGACCCATATCAGGCGACTGCCTAAACACACAGGCCTTACAACAGCTAAGAAAAAACCCCACAGAATACAAGATATTACAATAGTGATCACCTGGAAGGAAAAAAAAAAACCAGAACAGAGGCTTCCTTGTGTCATTGTCTATCCTGTCAAACAGGTCAGATGCACTTTCATCCTTCCACAATCTTCAGCCACCATTCAGGCTGCTGCACCACTAATGCAATGCCTCCGGGCCCAACACTGTGGTCTTACCCACTGTTACTAAACACTGCTACTCTGTTTGTTGCTGAACTGGTGAAAAGCTATTAAGGATTCAACATCCAAAAAATAACTAGTAAACTTCAACTTTGCTAATCATGATGGCAGCTGGCATGGGATGCATCTCTCCAGTTTAAACTCATCTGAGATGTTTCAGAGAACAGTTGTGAGCTGTGAACTTCAGAGAAAGGTACAGAGGGAAGCTAACATCACCCCACTAGGCTGGGGGTGAACGTGTGCTCTAGTAATATAATGGCTCAAAACCTTCTGGATTAGCAAGAGAAACCAAAACTTCAGTGCCTTGGTTTCAGGGCTGCATTACCCACTGATCTTCATTCCACTGAGCAGCACAGAGGATTTAAAAGCAATTTCAACACTTAAAAATTCAGAGGTAGAATTTAACCCAGGAGTCCTGCTGCTCTGTACTGTCTTCTTCCTTACCACCACCAAGATGATTTTTCTAAAGCTCCCTGAGCTCTCTGGCCAACACCACAACATCAACAGCTGGATCCAACCACTCCCGAATTGTAAATACTACCCACACAAGGTCCCAGATCAGCACTGATCTGACACTAAAGCCACAATGGCTTCCTAATACTACTCCTACACAAGGTAGTGAAGACCTCAAACCCAGAGCACACATCAACACGTACTGTCCAGACAGCCTCCCACTTATGTCCAGAGCCAAAGTCACAGAGTCCCCCACGCAGTAACTCCACTAACCAGAGGGTTCTGTGGCCATTCCTTCTTTACAGAGTACAGACATAAGGGGCTGTACTCGGGTGATTTAGAAGCTGGTGTATTGAACTTGGCACAGCTGTGTGGTACTCTGGCTCTCCATCCCCACACTTTTTTG
This sequence comes from Pachycephala philippinensis, assembly GCA_013397055.1. NCBI lineage: Eukaryota > Metazoa > Chordata > Aves > Passeriformes > Pachycephala > Pachycephala philippinensis. The sequence continues at coordinate 152,243 of VWZT01010552.1, read as the reverse complement.
CCAGCATGGTTTGAGCTGGGAGCCAAGGGGTTTCTTTTCCAGAGGAGCAGGAGCTGATTTATTGCCTCATGTAGCTGTAATTAGCCCCTCCAGGAACAGAACTGACAGTCCAATACGTCTTTCAGGAAAAAAAGAAGGATCCAATATCAGACCCATCCAGGTTTGTCTTACATCAAGGAAGTTCACTGAGTTCACTGCCCATGCTGTGATATTTCTGGATTGCTCCATCATTATCTGGGGTCATAATTAGAGACAAGCTGATTGTATTTTCCCCTCAAGGAGGTACATGAGCTTTTCAATTTGTTACACTCAGGGCGTTCAGCAGTGATTGGCTGATAGCCACCTTGGTCACTATTTCTGGGACCACGCAGCACCACTATAAATATATGGAGTTCATAGCCATCAGTGCCAGCTGGGGCTATTCTGGGACATGGGGTGAAAGCCACATAGCTCATAAACCAAGACAGCACAATGTGGTCTGAAAGGCACTTTTTTGGTAAAGCTACAAGATAATCTATCCAGATGAGGTCACATCTTCATGGAACTAAACAGTTTCACATGGCCTTGCATGACATTTGAGCCAATAACCATTGGCAAAGAAGGGGCAGAACATTTGCAGCTGGTATCTTCTGCACAGAAATATGTGATACAGTCAATTGTAACACCTGCAATTCAGTGATCAGTTCTGTTGAACTGTCCCGGGAAATCCTAGGGAAAAAGTAAGCTTTACAGTTTTCAATAACCCATTACTGTTTGTTAACAGTATTAATACCAATAACATAACAGTAATTAATAGTATTTTTCCCCAAAGGAAATAATTTCAAAACAACTTCAAACTAACATGTTATTTAGAACAGAAATACAGTATTTTTGAAGAGAAGAATACACAGGCTTTCCTGACAATGTGTCTCTCCTTTCTGGCAAAACGGCACTGGGTCTCCTTTACAAAGGAAGTTAAAATGGAAACCTGGAAACAACCACTTTTCCCAACAACTTAGGCTCCATACTTCAACAGATGGAAGATGTATACGGTTGATTAGGGAAATAGTACAAGAGCTAAAAACAGTGATAAAGCTTTATGGTCCATAGGTACCTCCACCTGGAAAGGTCTTAAAAGCATCCCATGAAATCCGCAATCCCTCAGAAATCTGTGAGAGTTGGCTATTGTGGTATCTCCTTACAAAAACAGCACACAGTAAAGCTGTTTAGCTTACAAACATGAGCTTTACTCTCAGTTGTGCTGTTTATACTACCACAGGTGTTGCCAAACTCTTGTGAATCCAAGGCAAGATCCATGGGAAAGTGCAGAGTCCAGGAAGCCCTTGACTGGCCTGGATGGTAAGGAAAATATTGGGTCCAATCCAGTTCAGCACAGAAATTTCAGAAAATTGGATTTTCTGCAAAATAGATCTGACTTCTAGGCAGCTCCATCGCAAACAGGAGGGAGAAGAGGTAGATGCTTAACTTCAGTGTTCCTGACAGACAGACAACAGCCCAAAGTGTCCTACCTTAAGCTTTGCTAGAACACTGACTCCTCCTAAGGCTGACGTCCCAGACACTAAGGAGAGGGGCTGTCCACAGGCAGGGAAATCACAGAAGACACAGCCTCACACACGTGAGGAGGCAGGATGGAGAGCCAAGCACCAAGCACACCTGCTGGGTGCCTGGGCAGGCTCCAAGCCAAAGCCCAGCTTACAGAACTGATGTGAAGGCAGCAGGGAGGGACTGAAGCAGAAGATACCCACCTACGTGGTCCTGATTTTCTCCAAGCCAATTGCCCACCACAGCTACTTCCAAGATCAGCTGGAGCCGCAGTCAGGACATGCTCTGTTTGGTTTGGATTACCAAATCACCATGCAGCTTCTGGGTAATAAAGCTGACTTCAGGAACACAAGAGCAGCAAGGCAGCTGTGCACCAGCTTTACCTTTGAGATTGCTGAGTATAAACTCATGCTCCACATGTGCATAAATGCATTTCAGAGGTGGTGATGCCAACTTCAACAGCGCTGAGATTCAGTGAGACTCTTCTGGATTCACTGTTCCTGAAAACCTCTAAACAAAAAAGGAACTGCCTGTGTTTTCATATATACAGCAGTATGTCTGTAATGGGCCATCCATCCAAAAATTGCCACTCTTCGGCTGACTTGCACAGCACAGAGCACTGCTTGCACTAGAAGATCCCCCTGCATGCAAAGCTCAGGATCAGCCTCAATGCCCTGTTCTCAATTTCACAGACAGCAGAGCATGAGGCTAAATTCTGCACTCAGATCTGCTGCTGTCAACCTTAGGGCAGTGCCACAGAAGGGACAATTTAACCAAAACCAGTATTTTCTTACTATAAATAATTAAGATTTTAAACACACTCTGTTCTTTGTCTCTGTATACTGCCCACGGCTGTATGCTTTAGTATGTCAGGCTTGTCCTCACTATTTCTGGGAACCTTCTAATCAAAGGAGGTGGGAAATTCATCCCTAGTGCCTTTATTTTTCCATTTTTAAAGAAGCAAACAAAAAACCCCACAAAAGTCTTGCTGTTCCTGGATGTTGGTATTTTTTGAGAGGGGAATGCACTAAAAGCACCATTTAGGTCTGAGAGCCCAGAATGAATGTTACTGAGAGATGAATCATGCAAATAAAACTGACAGGTAAATCTAGATATCTAGCACTATGTTTAGAAGCAATGGCAGAGACATGTCTCAGCACAGAGCCACTTGTTGTAAGTGTAATTCATAGTCATTTTTAAGATGGGGTGGATGTTCTGACTTTTGAAGATACCATATAGCAATTGTAAGAGCAGTTACTAACACAAATGTCTCAAGGCTATATAATTTGTACCAGTAAAGTAAATTGCCTTCAAAGGGGCAGGAAGAAAGTAAAAGGTAAATAAGCCACAAATGTTTGTTATTTTAGCATCACCTTGAACCAATATAAAATGACTCCTTTAAACGTTTACTACTTTTTCAATAGTTAATAATTGAGGTCTAAAGGCATTTTAATAGGTCTTACACCATATAATCAGTATTATTTCTTTTGTTTTCAGTTCAGTAAGACATTAGAGACCTGGCCTTTGCCTACTGACCAAATGAGGCATTTACCTACACCAGCTGAAATCGAGAACAGCTCCATGTACTTCATTTAAAATCTTGACTGGAAGAGGAGACTCAGGACAGTAATTTTTAAACTTCTCTGCTGATTCCCCCATCACTTCTCATATTGCAACAAAATGGCTATAATTTGCAGTACGATATTTCTCCACTGGGGCACACTGATAGGAATAAAAAGTTTAAAAATTAACAGATGACTTTGTCAATGCAATTATTTGATAATGTATGGCATCGGTTAATGGTCAGTCTCAGAATACCAGGAGCGCTGGTCAATACTAAAAGGGAATATGAATTCAAGGCCAGAAAGTATCTCAAAAGCTCAGATTCAGCCTTCAAAGAGATCAAATAAGCTGGAAATATTATAAAAAGCAGGTCTTGCTGAGGAAGCTTATTCTACTGTCAACCCAGTTATGCTGCAATGGCTTGTTAGTATCAAATTAGGAAATCCAAGTCTCCCTTCATGTATAATTAACTTTTTTTTCCCCTCCATTTACTAGAAGGTGCTGGATTCCACATTTTTCCTCATTTTGTTGGCATTACTGAGTTCCCTTGTCACTTACAGTATGGTAGAGCCACTAGCATGTATAAGACTGAATTCAGGGCTATTCTAAAGGAGCAGAGAAATGGACATTTCTGCATCACAGTAAGCACACCGTGTGCAAGGATTCTCAAGCAGAGAATGAATTCATACTGTATGTCTTCTTGAAAAATTTCGGAAAGCTAAACTGAATCTCAAAATAATATCATCTACGATGAAACAATAATTCTGGATATGTGGAATATTTTGGTGTTTGTTTCTTATCTTTCTAAAGCCACTACTGGAAAATAGTCTTAACAAGTTTTATACTCACTGAAGTGCTCCCTCAAAATATATATTCAGGACTACACATCAATAAAGGATGAAGCTCTGACGGCTGTCCTTCAAAGCAGAACTTTATCCCACTCTGCTCAATTTCATACACGTTCGATCTTTCAAACTGCACAGACAACTGTAATTCCACTCCACCCCAAAAAAATCACAGCCAAACAACCGCCACAACGTCTGGATCCTGCTCTTCAATGCCCCAAGAAATGATAAACACTCAAATTAGAAGGAAGTGGAGACCAGTGTGCCAACGAGCAGAGGAAGAGACGAGGTTCAGAATCTGGAACCAGAGAGTTCAAGCTCTTCAGTAGGGCCATGCCAGAGACCCCCTTCAACTGGAAGATCCCTCAGGGTCTCTAGTTCCACATTTCCTTGCATAGTGACTATCACAACACTTAATCACACCCATCCTACCAATAACCTTGTCTGCCTGGACTGGGAGAGAAAAACAAACAATGATAGCACTTTGTATTGGAGTAAGCACTGCATACAACTCTCAGTGACCAGATGGGCCTCAGCCTTCCTGAAGAAGCCTTCCTGCTCGTCAGCCTCTTTTGGAAATAGCATTATATGCCAGGAAAGTGTTTTTGCATTAATAATACATTCTCAGTGACTGAGAAGGAAGGCAACTTTCCCTCATTATGCAAATAAGACATTCGGCACTTCTGGAGGATTCATGAAGAAAATCCAAGTAGCTACATTCAGCAAATTAACCTTACCTATTGAAGGCTGATGGCAGATAAAGCCAGCCTTAAGCCAGCCTCCAGTGGAGGGATGAAACACAGGAGGAAGAAGCACAGCTCAAGGAAAAAAAAAAAACAGTTTTCCAAATTAGAAATGCTGCTCCATGCTTCCCTGATTTCTTGCTTTGCACATGCTATTAAAAATAGCAAGCAGAAACGCCTTACTTCTCTCCAAGTGCACATCCTGATGCACACACAGCCTCCCTCGGCCACGCGGCGCACGGCACGCCGCAGCGTTGCTCCGGCGCTCACGGAGCAGCCATCATCTCCAGCCACAAGATCTCTACTGAAACATGACGACACCATAAATGGTTTAATTCAATCTGAGGGAAAAAGCCGTAGCTTTCAATGTGCATCCCCCGCATCAGTATCAAATCATAAGGTTCATCCAAACCTGAGACCTGGGAGAAGAAACTCAATGAATTATCCTGATGATTTGTAGTCTTATTGTCTATAAAGAACACTTTGAAAAAGCAGGGATATAGGGGCTGTAATAAAAGGAAACGTCCTCGTATCACTGACAGGAAAATAGTCAACTTTTTCTTCAATCATTTTAAGCATAACAGCATTATTAAAGTCTTTATACTTTGAGTGAAAGCATTAATTACTATACCCATCAGGAATATTTTTCATTGTCAAATTGCCTTTTACCACGCTAATAAACACCAAGATTTGCATGTAAAAATTAATAACGTTACCTCATTTATAGGTCAAAACACACTGACTAAAATAGTTTCTGCAATTCTCCCTAAATAACTAGCTCTTGCATATCACGTTTTATGGCACATTAGAAATGAGTGCAATTCAGACAAGATTTGAATAGCTGAGTAGATAGGGAAACATAACAGCAGATAAGAAAAATCTTGTGGTAAGCTAAGCCTTAAAAAAAAAGCTTTAAAAAAAAATCACTTTTTTTTTTTAATTTCTGGACCCCAAGTGACCTAGGGATGAAACAGCTGTGTGCGGGTCATTACTCAAAGTATCCACAGATTATGCCTCCAGCCACTCTATGTACAAATGGCATGTCAGAACAACTGAATGCGTTAAAAAAAGATCACTTTCAATTACTCTCACATTTCATTCAGTCTAAACGCAACATCCACAGCTCCCATGTAACTTGTGGAAACGGGTTGAAGGATTTGGGTATTTTCATAACAGCCAGATGACCAAGTCCTGCACCAGTTTTTATAAGATTTAAGAGTATTATTAGGGTCCTCTTCCCCCTTTGTTCAGTAACATGGTGGGTTTGTCAGTACGGACGACTACAAGCACAGCCACTTACTTTTCCCCCCTCATTACCCACTTGAGCACGTAAGAGGCCTGTTAGAGCACAGGTACTTCCCAGGGTACCATATCTACTTCCCTCAGCATCAGATAGGCTCGGGTCACCCTTCTCATTCAGAAGTTGCAGACGCCCACCCACAGTATTTCAGCAGCTACCAAATTATGGTTAACAAAGGTATTAGACTGCTACCTACTCTTCTAGGTGGCAGCAAATAGCCAAGGTTGGCTCATTTTGCAAGTACCACACAGCAACACAAGCTCTTATCATCTTGGAGCCCTCCCAGGACAGTCATATTTATGTTGAGTTTAATGTGATTTCTAAAGCACAGGGAACAGACATTTCTCTCCCTTTCTGAAATGTGTTTAAAAAAAGCAAGAATGCTAAGTGCTAACTTAGTGCCTGACATTCCCCTCCTCTTTCAGTGGAGACTGAGTCCAAAGCACAGCACCAAGGTAATCTTTCACAGCACCCAACTCCAGCCTCAGGTATAAGGTGTTAAGGTCAGGCAATCAAAGTGTTCCCCTGCTATAGAGAAAGCTGCTACCTACATTGAAATGCACAGCTAGGGGAACAGGGGAGATAGCAAAAAAAAGATCAGGCCATTGACTTAACCTCCCCAAACACACTTCCCTATGTCAAACTTCAAGCAGCCAGTTTGAGAACTGCTGGCCTCAGTAACATGCCCTGGATCTCACACAGCACATCACTGTGAAAGGCTGAGAACAGGGAGCTGCCTCCTCTATGGAAAATGCACTGCTCAGGGAAGCCTCTGACCATCTTGACAGAGATGCAAGTATTCCCCAAAAATAGAAAACAGTTTTGTAACAAAAGTAACCGTGCCACTATTTTGTTTGCGTTACAAACAAGCACCCAAGATGGCTTGTGTGACCCAGACTTTCCCAAAGCAATCTGCACTACTCCAACACACATGTGTGACAGGATGTGCTGCAGACATACCTCTAACAAATACACGACGTGTCAGGAAGATGTATTATGGGTAAAGCTTGACGTGAGCATCTCGAGCAGCTTCAGGACATGAACTATGTCTTGGGTCTTTAAGATCTTTCCTTTGATTGTTGAAGAAAGCCACAAAGGTGGGAACAGTGCACAGCAACCTCCAGAACTGCATGTTCTCACTTGCCACCCTCTCTCACCTTGTCCACAAAGTCTGTCTTCAATCCTAACATTCACTGGCTCTTGTTGGGTTTTGATCACAAGTTCTTCAAGGTGAAGATTCTGTCCTTTACAGGCATCGCATACAGGCAGCTGCACAGGGGAAGCTGGCCCACAGTGCTGGGGCTGGCCAAGGATGCTTCGGAGCACCTCTGGTGGGACGAGAGGGATCAAACCACTCCACCCATTCCCATATCCATAAGACAGCACAACACAAAGAGCTCAGACCTGTTTGCCAGTCCCAGGAAGGGGAACTCTGTGCCCCGAGTAAATGGGATCTTACTGCTTAAGGCCTCCCACTTAAAGGCCTGAACATCCCATGTCTATGAACAGCAACATTGTGGCTTTTCTACAAAACAAAACCTGCTCCCAGCTTTGTGACTGGGAAGAAAATATGACTCAGGCAGCACTACTGTGACAGCATCTGTCTAGGACAGGCACATTGCAGAGAGGTCTTCTGCAGACATCTCCTCAGAGCCCTGCTGCTTTGGGACCCTGAGCAGAAGAGAGCTGTAAGGCTGGGTTCCCTGGCTTCTCCCACACAGCCCTCTGAGCACAAGGATAAGGAACCTGTGGGAAGACCCACTGCATGGAGAATGTCTCTCCAACAGGGCGGGATCATGGCTCAAGGGACTGACAAAAGCATCTCCACATCTCAGCTAACATGCTTTAGCTTTGCTGTCCCCATAGCCCAGCTGACAAGAACAAGTCCTGCTGTATTTCCTAGCTAACAGCATGCATCCTATGCTGTCAGCAGCCTGCCCTGCACCCAGGCAATCAAACTGCCCCAGAGCCACCAGTGCCCAGCACTGACCTCCAGGGACAGCAGAGAGTACCAAAAACTGGCTGGGCTCCGGACAAAGGTTCAAGGCAGGCAGCCTGCCCCTGCCCCCCATACAACATTGCTGCATCAAGACCCCAATCCCCACCTCAGGCAAGATAAAAGTAGTAGTCTGTGTTTCCTGACAGTGAGGGAAAAAGGGATTTCTGTGTTTTCAGGAGTACAGAAGAGGATATAGCACCTTCAGAGGAAGGGAGTCCTCCCTGCAGCAAGGCTAGCCTGCAGTCCCTCTCTACTCCATCCAGAAGCCCAGGGATCCATTCCACACTGTGCAGTTTGACTCTTGTTCGGCTGATTTCTTTTCCAGCCTCTGAGTCTGAACATCACTGCATGATGTTCCTTCCTCAGCTAAGCATCTTTCTAACTGTGACTGAAGAATCTGGCAAATGACCAAGTATTCTTTAACCTCCACATTAACTATTGTTAGCTTTGGCAAAGCCCAGCTCCTGGGATGCCTGGTGTGGTATTGCTTACTGCTGCAGCCTACAGGAACTGCTGTAGTGGCGAGATTCAGAGAACAGGGATCAGGTAGCAGATGCAAAACAGAGCTCTCACCCACAGTGCCCTCCATCCCCCCATTGCCTAATGAGCTTTGGGAACAGCTAAAACTTTTAAGCTCCTTACTTCTGCAAAAGCGTTGGAGACAGTGAATGTGCAGAACAGAGAAAGTCAGAGAAACTGTAAGTCAGATGAGGCCAAATCCTACTTTTAGATCACCAAGATGTGTTGGTAACACTGCAGCTCCATAGAGTGTTATTTATCTTTCAGGCATCATGAGGAGATAGAGATGTTTGGCTCTAGCCAGCTTTGTCTGCTGGAAGATGGCACAGGCTGCACCACCTCCTCAACCCTCACCAGACCCCTCTTGCCTTGTACTCTTACTGCTACAGTCCTAACAGTAAAGTCCTTAGTCCCACATCCCACTGCACAAAAACTAGGATACGTCCTTCTCCCCTCATTCTCATGAATAAGTCCAACCAGTGAAATCAGTTATGGCTGCTCTGAGCAGTGCCAGAAATGGTTCTTTAGCCCATTTTTTACAGCAGACTGCAGGCTTTTCAAAGCATCCGCTCCAGCCATATTCAGACAACCAAGTTCTACTGATGGCAAATCCTGTGCAGAAATGTCCACAGCAGTCATCAGGGATAGCTGAATTCAGGGACCAGACGGCAGGTTTTCTTAAACAGACTTTATGTTGCTTAATATAGCACACACTCTTTCCCAGTATCTGCACAACACTGAGTTGGAGATGTTCTGAGATTTGCACTGAGGAAGACTGGAGGGGTGGGAGAAAGGCTGCAGGAGGAAGCATTTAAAAAGCAAGAGATGACTTTGGAGAAACATCATCTGCAAGCAGCAATCTCGTAACAGAGCACTTGCAATGCAGAGGCCTGGTTAGTAGTGAAAACAAAATGTAAACCAGTGACTAGTATGGCAATGCAGTTGCAAATCCATCTAGGATTAGTCTCAAAAGCTGAGGACATGAAGAGTTTAGTCTGGTTTGTCCCTTCCCTCTGGGGAGATGGCCTGCCTTGTGCCTCACTGTACACTTACACAAAACTGCTCCATGAGACCCGTGCACCACAGGCCTTCTCATGCCGCTCCAACACCATCCACGTTACAAAAATTACTTCAGCACCAACACAACTGGATCCCTGCTGTGAGAAGACTTCCTTTGCCTTCTCATTTCTTCATTGAGATGCCAAAGTTCCTTGTGTATTTCCTTTAAGGTCATCCCTGCTTTGGACCTGTCCCATTTTGGTGCCTTGATTTCCGCTGGGTTTGCTCTTGACGGCCCTTCTTTTTACATAGATAGAGGAAACCCAGAGAGTATTTGTTCCCTAACTCTACCCCATGAAGGAAAATCTCTAGTAACAGCAAACTCCGCAGAATTTTTTGCACAAAAACAAGTAGTGACTCTTGGGCTTGCCTTGTTCACACCATCCCTTCCACCAAAGCCAAGCACCTGGAAACATGGACTGCTCTGGAGCCCATCTTGCAACTAATAAACACAAGTATCAGCTGCCCCAAAATCTGCCTCATCAGGCACTCACTGCCGATTCAGGCAGGGACTGCACCATAACAGTCACTGTTTGCACAGGATAGGAGTTTGGTGACCCTCCTTCTGGAGGTGCTTTTGCCACCAGCTACCTGGACCCTTGTTGTTTCATTGCAGATGTTTCCTTCCTGCTCCCTGCACAACTCCTCCAGCTACACAAGCTCCATCTGAAGTTCCACAGAGAGCCTTTTGCCTGCTCGTGTAGTGCATGACAAGGCACTCGGCGTGTTATACTAAAGTCACAGTCCATTTGTTTTGCATCAAGACAAGTACCAACAGGACATTCAAAAGGCAAAGGTGGCCCGTCTCAGGTTAACTGTGAAAACAGCATGGATAGTAAAAAAAAATTATCTTTAATGCTAACATGACTGTTGTGAGCTTTTTAATTTAAGTAAAGTCTTTGCAGATACGCTTTCTTAAGAGGTACTTACCTGTCCCCAAGCCCTGGTACTTTTATTGATCACTGCCCACAAGAAACTGTACTTTATAGGACATACTGCCTCCTTACGATTGAAATAGCTTCCTTCCTTAATCACCATATAATCAGATATTACCACACAGGAGAACTATAGCCCTGATTGACAAGATAGTTATAAAAATAAACCTGAGGTTTAAATATAGCTCGCTCGTCTCCCTGGAAGGTATGTAGTATTGTGTTATACAAGTCTACCATAATTTTCCTTGAATTAATATAGTCCATATTGTCCCACTGCCTTGATCGCTATCAATTAAACTGCTCCCACATTTGTGTTATACAGGAGAGCTGGCAGCTACGTTGGATGGGAATGGCAACTCGCCTTTCCTCCGCATGGACTGACTTACCATCAGTATTTCACTGGCAATTAACACGCACAGGTTTTGAGTTCACGTACCAGTTGAATGTGTGATTTCCAATGCAACTGTAGAGGTGGATAGGTAAATAAGTGTGCAGGACGGCACAGCTATGTATGGAAACAAAATGCATATGCTCAACCTGAAGGGATATATATGGATGAGATATCTCTGTATGCAAACACGTAAGCTAGCCAGGCAAGATTTAATTATCTCCTCTTTCTAGGGTGGACAGTTCAATAGCACAATACTCATTGCATTTCTCCCAATCTATTAGGATGTTCTGATGTATTAAATATGCAATGTAACGAGGGAAGAGCTCTATAGCCCTGATCTCGTTTCAGAAAAAAAGAAAAATGAGATTTTTTTTTTTTAAACCCATTCTAATAATAAAATGCTTTTCATCTGTTAAAAACCTCCCCATTGCTGACTGGCTAAAAAACACGGGACAGACCTCATATTTATTATGCAAATCCTTAGCATTAAGAAAACAAATCACCAACTAACATCTGTCTCGCCCTAAAGGAAAATAAATTAAAAAACCGGCCACCCTTCCGCTCAGTCCCTACGCAGCGGGCCGAGCACCCCGCGGGATCGGCAGGGGCGCGCCCCCCCCCCCCCCCCCCCCGGGGCCGCCAC
>VWZT01010552.1:118736-140221 GCA_013397055.1 Pachycephala philippinensis | reverse complement strand
CGCTCGGGTGCACGGCGCGGGCACGGGCGGCCGGACAGCGCCGGCGGGAGCCCCCGCCCCGGGCCGGGACCCGCAGCCGTGCGCCGCTGCTGCAGGAACGCGGCCGGTCCCGAGGGTGCCCCGCAAAGCCCCAGACCTCAACTCCCGCGCCGGGCCGGTCGGGGAGATCGCTCCGCTCTCCCCCAGCCTCCCTGGATCCTGCGCGACAGGCTGAGCCCGCACACCTGCAGACTCGGAGGGGATCTCTCTCAGGAGATGCCCGGTCTCAGTTTCAGGCCTTCCCTGGTTATGTTGTTTCAAGATTAATTATGCTGATTCATAAAACATCCACCTCATGGCTAGTTTATGCTTTTCCACCTTCGCATCCAGCCACTGGATTTCACTCCTGGATTTCACTCATCCTCTAACTCATTAATAAAATAAGCAGTCCCCTGGCTAATAAGAAGTTGATAAAACATTCATACCAGGATCTTTTTGGAAAGCAGAGTTTATCCCTGTAAGAAAGTTTCTCCACACTGGAGTTACCTCTTAAGTTTTTTTCAGATTTTTAACTTTGGTGCAATGGGGATGGTAAAACCCAGTTCTGTGTTTATTTTTATGATTTGTGCTACTTGAAAAGCAGCTCAAGGCATCCACTATGCTGGGAGCTGCACAAATAGAGGATAGATGGCTCCAGCACGATGTAAGTTTCTAAATACAGGAACAGTAACTCCTCTCTTTTACTGTTCCTTTATAGATCCTGGTGTTCATGTCATCCTTCTTACCAACAGCCTTTCTTACCTAGGACTGGCAAAACACTCAGTGCTTACATGGTCTGTCATGCTCTTCATTCTGAGCTACTGCAAACCATCCTGCAGACATTACCTGTGGGCACCCACATCCGAAAGCCAAACCCTGAATTTGGTTATTGAAGAGCACATTGCACACATCACTCCACCTTAGAACACAGCCCAGGCAGTTCTGAGCATCACCTCCTCCAGTCTCAGCTGCCACCCCACAAGGTGGCAGGGAGCTTAAGCTAGAGATGGCCTATTAGTGCAAAAAAAAAAAAAAAAATCAACTAGAAACAGCATAGGATGAAGACCCACCACATAAAATTCACATTTTAACTGGCTCCTACCCATTTATTAGGTCCTACACTATTGTGAAGAATGACATTAGGGTTTTTTAATTTCAGGACTGAATAGTCAGGTACTGTAGGCAAGCTGTGAGTCAAACTGTGCTGTGGAGGACTGATGAAGCAGACTTAGAAACTGAAGAAGCAACAGATATTTACTTTGACCTTCTAGTCAAACCATCAATTCTTTCTTTGACTGCTGTGGGATCCTATTTCCCTGTTGCTATGTCTTTACCCACCATCAATGCCAAACTGACTAGACTACACTTCCAGGGTCAATCTGTGTGCTTTTTCTGAAAAGCAATGGAACAATGACTCATTCAAGGTCTATTAGTCCTCACTAATGTTCCAAAACACAATCAGAATATACACAAGAGTGCTCCACAACTCCTCAGCCAGTATTTTATAACTCTTGGACTCAAGTTATCAACTCCCACAGCTTAAATTAAGGCAGAATCTCAGAGGACATTAAAGTTCCTGGCATCCAAGTTCAAGAACAACTTTCAACAGAAAGAAGGCAAAGCAACACCCTAACTTTTAAGGTACAGTGAGGCTGTTTACCAAGATCACAATCTGAGGCACCATTTGTAATAGCAGGCACTGAACCAAAAAACTAAGAGCCTCATTTCAAAGCTCTGCACTCCCTGGAAAGCTAACAGCCATCAATAACTCAGCTTCCCAGAAAAAGCTGGGAAACAGTTCCGAGCTGAAGGCATCAGGCTGAGCCCCCTGCCATGAGAATACATGAAGACCAAGTTTCCCAAATATAGGGAATGTATTTTTCCAGTGTCCTGACAGGATCAGTCATAATATGCTTGCCACTGGCAAAGGTAGCTTGAGGTTTGGGGTTTTTGTGGATGTCCTGTCAATAGAGGGGGACATGAATTAGCTGTTCAGAGGTCTCACTCTTTGAGAGCAAGGTGAAATTAACATTTCTGTTATTTGTTTTGCTTTTGAGATGTGAAACATTTCTTCCTTTGAGATAACAGAGGGTAAAAACATAGTTCAAACAAAACACCCAAACCCACTAAATCCACACATTCAATTTTCAATCACAGTTTATCAGAGCTTTCTGGGTCACATCTGGGACATCACAATTTCTCTTCCAAATCATGAAACCATCACAAAGCCTTAAGCTTCATGTTCTTAAAAAGCCAGCTTGAAGAGAGAAGTCCCTCCCTTTTCTCCTTCAAGGCTTCTCTCCTCAATGCAAAGAAAAAAATTCAAGGGAACAAATCCAGTGAGTATTTTCCCTCCCTTGCCATTTACAGGTCATCTTTCAAATTACTCATCAGTAGAAAGAAATATAATATTGCCTACATTAAAGTACATCCTGCATTAAAGTATCAAGCGAGCTGGACCAGCTCAAGTTAGATCACTGTTTCTCCTTTAGTCCTCAGGAAAGTCTGATCCTACTCTGGCTTTGCAGGTATCAAGCATCAAATAACACCACACACACTAATGGCACCTCAGTAGTGCATCAAGTTCTTCCCCAAACCACAGCAGGAGAAAGCGTTGCAGCACTCAGGAGGTGCAGATGTGCTGAGCCTGAAATCCTTCCTGCTCACACCCTTTAGCCAAGATGGAAGAAGACCCTTTGAAGCACCACTCTGCTGTATCAAGTCCACAGGGTTGCCGGGGTTGCTTCCTTCACATGTTCAAGCTTTGGGAGTAAGCTGGAATCATGGTACGAGTAAGAAGGTGATTCAATCCAAGTACAAACCACCCTGTGCAGACCCTGCTCTCCCAAAATGCCTCAGCATATCCTTGGCCCCTGTCACGGCAAGAAGATGGCTATTTGGGAAAGGCAAAGTTATTCCCTCTTGATGTTAGTCCTGAGTGGTTTCTGTGGGGCTGCAAACACAGGGCTTCTTCATGGCCACCTGCACTGCTGTTTGATAAGCAGGGCTTTTGCTCAGCCTATGCTGCTGAAGACCTGCCCACTCCACCAGACTGACTCACTCTGAACAGCAGAGAGCAATCCCCTCTTCCCATGGGTGGCAGGACAGTGTGTCAGGTCCTGTTGGTATGGGCAAGGTTCTGCTTGACAAAGAGCTCAGCCTGTACAGGTGAGAGGCAACAGCAAGGACTCAGCTTGGCTGCTCTCACAGGGTGCTCCAGACAGAAATAGAAATGTTTCCTGGGCCTTCAGCCCTTGAGGAACCTGCTTCTTCCCACCTTGATGGTGGATGCTGGGCAGAGCCCACTACCTGCCCCTGTACCTTTCCATAAGCTGCTGGCTCAGAAACAGCCCTGACCACAGACAGGATAAAGCCAAGTGGCCGTTTTGGCATTGCTGCAGATCGTAAGCCCACACGATGATCATACATGGTCTCCCAGCTGCTGCTGCTCCTGCCCATCTGCTACCCTGGCACAGAGCCTCCTTCTCTGAGAGGGAACCCTCCATTCACGAGGGCAGAGACACCAGCCAGGCTGCAGGGTTGTGCACATAGCCACACATGCTGCCATGCCTACACGGGGCACTTGTGCATGAGGCTGGAAGTGCCAGGAGGGAGCAGATTGCCAGTGGTGGGATAGCACCTGCCCAGTGGCAGTTTCTGGTGATGACCGTCCAAAATGGAAACAAACCCTGGCAAAGAAGCACAATCTCAAGGGCCAGGGGACCTACTGGCTTCTATACCAGCTCTGCACAAAAACCAGCCACAAGCCAGCTTCACTTTTATTTCAAGAGAGTGCAAACTGAGATGCCAATGCCTCAGTCTGTTGCCAAACTGCCCAGAAGCCAACTTCAGCACCCAGGTAAGAGTTCCCAGCCAGAGACAGAGCTGCTCTCCCTGCAGGCAACAGAATAGCATTTGTCCTACACAAAGTTTAAAGACAATGTTTCTTAAAGACAGTGAACAGCTCAATTGAAAACGAACTAGGATGAGTTCTGGCAAAGGGGGAGATGTAACTACTAACCTCAATGTTCAGTGTGGATCTAACCGCAAAGCCAGCTGCAATGGGGAGCAAGACTCAGCCAAGTGCTTCTGAAAGTAATTTTTTGAACTCTGAAGCATCTGCCCAAAACCACCAATGGGCATTATTAGCTAGCGGCCATCATTAGCCAGCAGATTCCTTAAGGACAGAAAAAGAAAACAGCTCTGTACCACACCATGCTCAGAAGATGTCCACGTGCCATGAGCTGTGCTCAGATAAGCACAAGCCAGAGCAGCAGGTTCCAAGAAAATAGGCCATGACACAGCAGCAGCAGAAAGGACCTCTAACACTACTGAGAAAGCAAAAAACACAGTAGGGGGAAAGAGGGGTAAACAGAGACCCGAAGTTTTTAATAATATAGGTAGAATAAAATACAAAAAACATTCTACAAGCTGTAATCCCTCACCCTGAGGATGTTGTACATAGCTTCTGATTATGAACAAATGATTACTACATCATCAGCTGATGTCACCTCCTTACATCATCCAAGTAGTTGCTAGAAGCAGAGTAAGTACATTAGGAGCTGATGTGTGAAATAAAGACCAAAGTAAGCCACAACCTTTGAGCTAGCTCAGAGTTTAATTACATAAAATTATTGATTAAATGTTGTTGAGGTCAGTCAGTATAATATTAATAAAGGAAAAAACACTAATGTCACAAAAGTACCAAAACAAAGGAGAGGTTTTGCAATTACTTGCTACTAAGTAAAAAATTACTGTGGAAGACAATCACAGATGGGGGAACCATCCTGTTATTGACACAGAGGAAGTTCCTTCTGAGCACCAGCTTTCTCCTGCTACTGTTCTTCATAAATATCCACATACAGCCATTTACACCAACAAGAGTCTTGATGTTGATTTTAATGGTAGTTAGATGACACAGACAACACAACTCCCAGTTTTAGTTTTCTGTGAGATACCGAGCACCTCGAGCTCACCAAAACCTGTGGAAGGTGGAAGTTGTTCTCAGTCCTTGCAGCAAAAGGCTTCGTGTTTTCAGGGCTAGCTCTCAGACCCTCTGAGCCCCAGCCCAGGCTTCTAGTTACCCAGTACAGTAGATAACTTTGTTACCTCCTCAACCAGATGGGGACAGGGAGGAAGGTGTCTGAAGTTAGGTTGTTCTACCATTATAAAAGCTTAAGAATTTCATGTAAGCAGATAAAATATGAAAATTAGCTGCTGAATGGAGCTCCTTAAGCTCTAGTCCCTTTTTGAGTTGATTAGAAAAGGTAATTACATGCATTTGGAATTTAGGCAAGGTAAAAAAACTTTACAGGGCAGAGGCAGGAAAGAGCTTCCTGCTGACAGCTCAGCCCTCCTAAGAGCCAGGTGCTTGAATGCTTGCAGAGAATAGGCTATTCACCTTAAAATCCTATTTGCCTATGTCTATTCCCTACAATTAAAAAAAAAAAATCTATTAGCTCATTGCTAATCTACGGCCATCAGGGCTGAGTAGCATTCACATTCTTTATCTGCTGTTTCAAGAAATCATGGCAAGCTGACCTCTGCCAAGGCCCAGAAAGCAATTTCTTTGCCTTATTGCTACCCCATAAGAGCCATTTCTAGAACCCTGATCTCTGCCCTCAGACACCACAGTCCTGAGATACCCCCTAAGATGGCTATTCGATGCCAACACCCGCCCCAAAATCCTAAGCATGTGCCAGGCTGCTCCAGCGACCCTGAGACAGGGTACAATAGAGCCTTGAGCACAAAGACTCATCTCCTATCCAGCTCCAACATCTTTTTCCATTTGTGTGTGTTTACCCTGTTCATTTTAATGCTATGTTTTCTAGAATGTTAGAAAATAACAAATGCAATAAAACCCGCAGAGCCAGGACTATTATCATCAGTGTATTCATAGTGCAGCTTTTCCATGCCTCAGGGACTTGGATGTCTGTGATATTTCAGGATGAAACTCAGTTTGTTCAAATACAAGAGACAGATGAGCACTGCTTGATACCAGCACCATTGACAGCCTTTTGGCTGGACCAGTTCAGAGCTTAAACTCCTCTTGGCCTCTGTCATGAAAAATAGTGAGAAATTAAACTCAAATAAAAGTGACATGCACAATAGAAAACGAGGGGAAGAGGAGTGAAGTAGGTAAAATGGCAAAAGCAGAGGGCAATCCTAACTGAACTCACTCACTCTCACCTGAAAGAATAGCAAGAAGAGTCCTTAGGAGTGCAGCTCTTCACTGGGGAGTTCAGCTGCCTCACCATTCTGCACAACCAAACCTCAATGCCTTTAACCTGAGCCTTGCAAAGCGTGACTGCTTAGAAGGAGCTCAGCGAGTACAACTCTCCTCCTTTCTAAACACTGCAGCAGCATTTTCAAAGTGACAATTAAATACAAATGTAGAAAATAGTGGAGACTCAAGAAAGAACCTGGAATTGCACTCAGTGTAGCCAGCAAGTTACTTCAGTCCTGTTCATTCTACAGCAGTTCCTATCTCTGTCACAGACCTTTCAGCAAAGGATGAAGCAAGACTGAGATCATGGGCAGCATCTGTAACCTGCTGCCTGTTAGATGTTCAAATAGACTGCAGCAAGTGCAACCCTGAGTTGGAAGGGCCACATGCTCCTGGGAAGAGTCTTCCTTTATTCTACAGAGCTTAACACATGTTAAGTACGAGAGGCTGATTTTCCCATCAAGGAGAGATGTCCTAGCGGTGTTTGAGAGCCGTTTTCAAGAACCAAGTCCTGAAAGCACTCAATACCTAGGTGAGATCAGAAAGGCTCCTGTTTCTCTGCCCATCTTCCACCCTTGCCCCTGAAGATCCTGCTGTGGCCCAGAAGCCCTGGAATAGCAGAGCTTTTTAGTTGTCAGTGCTGCACACACCTGCCATGCAGACCAGAGCTGGCCACAACAGCTTAGCCAGCCAAGAGGCTGTCCAGGAGCACAGTCCTGCCCATCCCAGCCATGCCAAAGCTGATCTCCTTTGGCTCCAGGAGGGTCAGAGTGGAATCACTGTTGCCCTTTCCCAAAATCTCATTTTCTACTGCACATAAAATTAGCCTTTTCTGCCCAGCATTTCTTAGCTGACTGATGAGGAAAAAGTGTGTTTCTGTTTCTTAGTCGAAGTGGTTACCCTTTAAACCTTAAATACCAGAATCAAGCAGCAGCTTCAGCAAACAGTGGTGAGAGGACATTCCTCTCTTGTCAGAGGACCAGCTGCACAGATACAGAATGGTGAGAAAAAGAAAACAGCAATCCCTTGGGCATATTTACAGTATTTGCTGCATTAGGGGTCAGGTTTGTAGAAACACCAATTCCAAGAGACATTTTTTCTGGGTTAGGGAAAGGATCACCTTGAAATCAACACTCAGCATAGACAGAAGAAACCTGGGATCATTCTCATCAAGGAGGAAAAACTGTGTCAGTAAAAGGAAAAGATGCCAGTGAAGGTTTGTGTGGTGTGGGAGAAGGAACTTTACAGAGTATGCATTAAAATAGCTGTGACCTGAGAATCCAGTGCCATACTCAAGTTCAGTGGCATGCACATTGAGGGCCTTACAGCAATGTCAGTTGTCACTGGAAAAGCAGGAATGGACTGGAGGTGAGGGGACACTGAAAATCTCTGATTGAAGCAAATACCTGGATCTGCACAGATATCTTTGAGACACACCTCTCTCCTCCTGTTTTCAGACTGAGGAGAGGGGACAAGGCAAACACAAAGGCAATTTACTGCTTGGATTAGATCAGTCAAATAAGATGTAAAGGGAGGAGAGAAGGAGCCCAAGGACAGAGTGATATAGGACACTTGAACAAATTTAGATTGGAAAAGGCCAAAGGGAAAAACAGCATCCTCCAAGGAACTTTGTGGATAACAGTCTAGGGAGGGAAGGGAAGAACAGAGGAGTAACATCCCAAGTGATAAGAGTGAGGACATGAGAGGAAAGAAGGGCTGGCTGATGAAGGCACTTTGCAAGTCAAGGTGCAGTATTTAGAGAAACATGTGGGGGCTTGAATAGCAAGTTTGTTTTTTAAGGAAGAGCTGCCAGAAGAGAGGGTGGGCTGAAGGGAAAGAATAACAGCATGGATAGGAATAGATATAGGGAGTCTGGAAGACAAGAGAAGGTGCTGGTGCTCACATCCAAGAGACAAGGACAAGAAAGGAGAGCATATCATCTTGCATTTCTTTTTAAATGTAAAAGAAGTAGAAGAGATTTTGGTCAGAAAAAGAAATGAAGGCAGAGGAGGAAGGTTTGGACTGACTCAATGTGGCAGGAAGCCAGTTGTGACTGACTCCCATGCCAACAAGAAAGCTAGAGAAGGAAAACTATTTAGTCAGCAAGGTGGCAAAACTGAAAAAGTTTAGCACACTCAGCATGGCAATATGGTTTGACACCCTCCAAGTAACAGGAGCAAAGCCCAGGCTAGAGTGAACCAGGACTGGGAATCAACAAGTGCCACATTGCAGTGAAGAAGGCAAGAGGTTCAGGGTGAGAGGAGATCAGCTACAGCGAACAAGAGGACCGACAGCAAGGAAACAAGAAGATGCAATGTCAAGGCTAAAAGCACTAGAAACACCAGGCGATGGGATGTGCAGCCAAGTAGGNAGTGGGAAAGGCAATGGAGTGGTTTTCCAGGGGAAAATGTTTTCCTGTTAGCCTCAAGGAAGCACCGTCAAAGGGCTCCAAACTAAAAGCATTTGCTGGAAACCATGCTTGATGCTGAAGACTTCCCACATCACGAATATGTCAGCAACAAAACAATATCCTCAGTGCAGGGGTCAGAGTTCCACCTCGAAGGCGACAGCCCCGGGTGGGAGTGACGCTCAACTGAAACACTCCGGGTCAGAGCCTGCAGGCTCCTTCCCGAGGCAGATCCCAGGCTGCGAGCTCCAGCTAAGCCGTCTCCCCCGTTCCCCGGCTGCAGCCCTCCTACGTGCACGAAGCACTGCAATTCTGGCATCTGCACAAAGACACGAGCCACGTTTGCCACACGAAGGGAAAGCTCATCTCCCTTCCCGCTGCCACCTGCTATTCCTCCCCTTCCTGCAGCACCCGTTCTCTCCCGTTTGTTCATTCCCCCGCTCCTCCTCCTCCCCCCGCGCTCTCCACCCGCGCAGAGCCCCGTCCCCGGGCCCAGCAGAGCATCCCGGTGCCGCAGCTGCCCCGCAGTGCCCCGATGCGGGGGGATCGCGCAGCCCGGGCGGGGACCGGCTCCCGAGGCTCCCAAAGCTCCCCAGGCTCCCGAGGCTGCGCGCGCCGCCGCCCTCTCCCGGCGGGATCGGGAATTCCCGGGCTCGGCTGCGCCCGCCCGCGCTGCGCCGGCGGCAGCTCCGCAGCAGCGAGCATCGGCCTGGCTCCAGCAGCGCTCGTGAGGCTGCGGGGATGCAGGCTCTGTACCTTTCTGAGTACTGGAAATGCACACTGTCACCTTTCCGAGACATCGTTTATAGGCACCGTGGTAAAAGCTTAGTGTGGATTGTGACACTCAGCTGTGCACGGAGCTGCTCCAAGCACACCCCATTATCCCAAATCCTAAGGTACAATTATCCCTGAGTAAGGCTCTGCTTAGCTACTAGAGCCAGGTTCATTCAGTACATGGAGAAAGTTGCCTGTTTATTTTCCCTTTAGCAGTTCTTATTCCCATGTGCACATGTTTAGGTGGATCTCACAATAATTCATTTCTGGTTGGGGGAGCTAAATAAACTGGGTACCAGTTCCTCTGTAGGACCTCGTGCTTCAGGCATCAGGAATCTAAATCCCTGCCTTTTGGACCAAATTCAGTAACAAGCACACAGCCCCCCTTTTAGGCACCACTACCAACACATGCCCAGGCAGCTTCTTTCCCAAACCCACAGTGGGAGAGCCTTGGAGGATTTCAATATCACAATTGTCAATATTCCTTGTTTATCAGCTGCGTGTAATTCCTTTGCCAGAGATGGGATCAGGACATGGATCACTTCACCCAGCTCTCCTGTAGCAGTAGGCAAGGAGTCCTGCCTCAGCTGACACCATCTGTTCCTCTTACTGGACTGGATCATTCTCTTTACCACCCCAATTCATTTAAATTGGCATCACATAACAGCTCCCTCACACATGCACTCTGTGAGAATTCAAAGAAAGCAAGTGCAGGAATCTCTGTTGCCCCCAAAGCACTTGATAACCAACTTCTCACTTACAAACAGTGAGAAACACATGGGGACTCCCACTGCAGTGCCAGTGACAACAGAGCACCACCACAAACACTTATTTATTTAAATACATTACAGATATTGCCTCAGACAAGGAACTCCAAGTGCTACAGATGCACAAGGGGGCAATCACCCACTATTTCTGCCTGATCCTGGCCTTGCAATCCCCATCCTGATTAAATTACTGAGGGTAGGATTATCAGCAAGATAATCAGATGCAGTGTCTAATCTGGATAACCCAGCATTACTGGGCCTCACGACATAGGATTTCACTGACCACCCAGCCAGGGCATTCCAGAGCATTACATCTCATTTTCACCACTTAAAGGATTCAAACACCCTAGACACTCGTGCAGAGGGGAAAGCTAAGGAGCATAGTCACAATTTCAGTCAAATGCAGTAGTGTTTGCATAACTGCTGTGTTTCCAAGGACCCCCAGAACTAGCACAACCAGGATTTCAGAGTAATCATTTATCTGAACAACTCACTGTGTATTTACAGGCTTCAGAATCTACACCTTTGGGTTTTTAATAAAGCCTCAAGTTCTCAACCCATCTGTGAGGAGCAGCTACATGCAGCTTCATCTGTCTTAAAGCAATGGCACTGTCCAAATTGGTTTTTTTTGGTCTGGATACCTCCCTCAACCCTCCTTCAGGATTTCCATTTCCTTGGCCCTAGCCTTGCCAAACAACATATGTGTTTGTAGGCAGCCATGAAACCTCCCGAGCAGGAGATTCTGAGGATAGGGATAAGTTCTGGAAATAAGAATTGTCTTACACTTGGAGGATTTCAGCATCACAATTGTCAAAATTTCTTGCTTATCACCTGCATGTAATTGCTCACCCCCAGTCTGGCTTCCCCTCAGCCAAGACTTTCCTCCCCATGGTTCTACAAGTTTCTCATTCTGGAACAGAAGGTAGGAGCTCAGTGATGTTCTGAAAGAAAGATCCAGCTTTGGGAATCTGAACTTGCTTAGCTCTCATCGCACAGCAAGCAGGGTTTTTGTTCAGTAACAAAATGGCCTGGATAGGGCACAAAGACAGAAAATGAACCTGATCTTTCACCTAGTCCTCCATTGTGCACAGACAGCATGAGAGGGTATTTTAAAATCTCTTCTGATGATCTGCACAGCCTGAACTCCTGTTCTGCCCAAAAATGAAACACTTAGAGGCTTTCATCACCTTATCAAAGTCCCTAGTGGCCCCTGCCTGCCCTCCTATGAAGAGCTTGATCTCCTTTTAGGAAGAGGATAAAGCTGTCCTTGAGCAAAGCTGCTTTTCAGTGAAGTATTGTGCTGGTTTTGTGAGAACATCAGATACCTCCAGGTGTCCCTCAGACATGTATCCCTCAATAGTTTCAGCTCAGATTTTTTCCAAGCAGCTCACACAAAATAGACTGTAGGAATCTGACTTGTGTTTGAAGGGCACATTAGAAATGTGCTTCATGGAAGAGATGTCTAGATTACATTTCTGATGCTGCATAATTGTATGGGTCCATCTTATCTCCAGTTACAAGGGCAAATACGAAAAAGAGGACTGGGAAGGAAGAAGTTGAGCTGAGAACAAATGAAAACATTGCTGCCTGCCTTCAGTTCATACTCACTGCCAAAAGCAAGGTCATGCAATACTATCTCCCTGCATTGTTAAAAATCTCAAAGGTAAAAGGGTACTATCATTTCAAGGATAAAAATGGCTGCATGAAACAACCTTATCTCCCACAAGGGATGATGACTTTTTACCCAGGATAACCACATCCTCCAGCAATTACAGAAATGCACAAGATCTGGAGCTTCACTGCTGATTTAGCTCATCTCCACATAGAAATCAACAGCCCTCATTCACTAAGCATCAGGGATAGGAAACAGGAACAGCAGCTGGCTGAGTCAGACACCAAGAAGGGAGCACATTTATGGTCAGAATGTTCATCATGCACTTATACCCACCAGGTAAAACAAGAGTAAAAAACACCTTTCCCATTATGTTTTCACATTAAACCAGAGGTTGGAATGCAGAAAAGAGACACTCCCATTCTACCACCCATAATGGAAAATGGTAGATAAAGGCAGTTATTAGAGCCTCATAGGAGGAAAGCACAGGAGAAAGAAGGTGGTGGCTTTTCTTTTCGTACTCTATCATTAAAATTTTGAAATTGATAGCTTTGGCTTTTGCCCATTTCCACTGATGTACTACTCAGCCTACGCAGAGAGCAATGACAATGAACCTACCACCTGGCTGAGAGACCTGCCTGAAAGTCTCACTTCAGGGCCAACAGAAGGAACCTCTCCAGCACTTGGTGGATTTGCTTCTTCAGAGTTTTTTTTTGCATTTTTAACAAGTCACCCATAGGGAAATTTTCCCTTGGCTCCACACCCTCCAGATAAGTCACATGAGGGCTTCACTAGGAAATCAGACAGCAGCTGCTCTCATTTCCATGTCTAGGATCAGCAGAGACAGACAGTATACCCAGACCCCTTCGCTATGCTCACAGGCAAAGAGAGCTGTAACAACAGGATAGGAATTGTGGTCTAACCAACACTTCTCCAGAACAGGACTTTGCCTTCCCAGGCCATTCATTCCTTTCTTTAACAAAGGTAGAGAAATGAGGTGGTGTAGCACAGTGAGGAATTACAGCCTTTAAAATACAACAAAATACAACAAAATACAAAAATCCGGCTGCATTCCACAGTTTCTGCTTTTAAAAATCTGGGGACTTCAAGAAGGCAATAAGGACTTTGAGAACACAGCCTGGGACACTTCTGCATTACCATAAAAAAGCACACCTGAGCTCTGCTGATGACTCTCACATGGCTTGGGTCAGTGAAGTCATTCCTGCAAGCATTTCAGGCAGGGGTAATCCAAAGTCAACCTGCAGGTGACATGTGCTTCAAGTAAGGAAATAACAAAGCCACTGAATTTACTCGATCAAGAGAGCTTAGAGCCCAACTGGACAAACTCCGGGCTTCACAGCAGGCACCCTGCAAGGCAAACAGCCCCTTCAAGCAGCCATGCAGAGCAGAAACAGAGCTCACAGACACACCTGCACCCCAAACTGCATTCAGTGAGCCCCTGGGGCACAAACACAAAGCACATGGACCACAAAACTTTGCAGGCTCCCTCAAGTCACACTGTAAAGGAACGCACCTTCCCAGCAACTTGAAACATAAGCTAAGGGAGCACTTCACCTCTCTGTGACACCTCACAAGGGTTTATAATGACTGATAAGCACCTGCTAATGTCCAGTTTACTAGTGATAGTAGCAAGCAAGGCTGACTGTGTGCCAGGATGTGCCCTTTCCTTCCAGTCTGACCACACAATTCCCCACAGAAGGAAGTCTGCAGGCTGAGCAGTGTTACCACACAGGGGACCAACAGCTTCAGACAACTCAAGCCCAGCAGGATTTCCAAGGCGTCTTGCCTTCAAGATCAAACAAATCTCTCCTGCTCAGCTCTCCCCAAACCAGACTCGTCCAGAGAGCACATCTGGAAGGCAGTCACACTAGCTTCTTATTTTGTTTCCTTGATCCTCTCCTAGGGAAAGAGCAGGCAGCAGGACAGTTGCTGCTTCAAATTCCCAGAACATTGCCTCAGGCTTTCCAGGCACCCCAGCTCCTGGCATACACGAGCAAACCCTGGCCTTTCATCTCACTCAGCTCACAAGCTTGCTCGCAGCTTTGCTGTAATCTCTAGATAAGAGGAAATGGAGAAGTGAGAAAGGCAAGCACACCCTTCCACCAAAATGAGAGTTCACCCTCTTCCACCATTTCACAGCTCAAGATCTATCCCCTTTATGACCACAGGGTCTGTCTGAAGCACCTCAGGGGCCAGACTCAGGACACAGAGCTGCTTTTTACACTGTGCAGATTCAGACCAGCACCACATAAAGGCTCACTTACCTCCCCATCCACTGCTGACCTTCCTCTGACAGCAGCCCCCATCCAACCACCTTCAGAGCACAACAACCACCCCCTTCCAGAAGCTTCCTACTGCCCCTCTTTCCTTCTTTATGACCTTGCTAATGGCTGCTGATGCCCCCCACCTGGGCTGTTGCCGTGCCCAGCCTTGCTGAGCACTCAGTTCCCTGTGCTGGAACCAGCTCCAACTGGGAAGGGTGAACCTTCCCAGGCGCAGCCATGGCCAGGTGTGCCACGAAGGTCAGGGTGGCCCTGCAGAAAGAAATAAGAAAACTAAAAGGTTTTTTCTCTTTCTAATCCACTTTTCTGTGTGTGACAGAGGGAGAAGGAGGTCAGTACTGCAATTGTTGCAGCTTACAGATGGAATAAGATGGTGATCCTGGACCCTCAGGGCCTGCCTGTCATCAGTGGTCTCCCTCCACGTGTCACCTGTGTGCTCAGAGCAGATGAATTGGTTTTCAGCATGAGCACATTGCAGGTCCAGCCCCTGGCACTCCTGAGGACATGCAGCTCCTGTGAAGCTGGTGTGAGCAGCAGGTTCTTGGCTCCACGGGCAGTCAGGTCCAGCTCCAGGCTCAGTGGCTGCTCAGTGGCTGGCAGTGCAGGATGCAGTGTTTGGGTGCCTGGGAGCTGCACAGGAGGATGCAACAGCCATGCACCAGCTCTGCCCGGAGCTGAGTCAGGGGCATGTACCTGCTTTGGTCAGAATCAAGATAGGAACTGGAAGGAACTAAGAAGATGAGGGGGGCAGAACCCAGCCAACTGTGTCCTGATATGCTTGGAGATAGCCCAGGATGGCTCATCTGTCCTTGAGTGTGTGAGCAACAGACATTTGTCCCATAAAGAGAGGTATTCTGTGGGGTTACAAGAGTAGGCTGTAGGCAGCCTTGGCCTTGATGGCTTGCGGCTGTGTCCCTGGGAGGAGGGAAGGCCAGCATTGAATGCAGGTGTGGTGATTCCTATAACAAGAAGCACATGAGTAGCCCAAGGGATGATGGGTATAAAGGGCTGTGCTGTAGGAGTAGCAGATATGGAGCTGATTGGGTGGATGCTGAGCTGGTGCCTGCCTCTGGTTGCTGATGCCTGCCACCCTGCTCTATGCTGGACTCTTTGGACTCTGACATCTGGTGCCTGTGTTTGTATGTATCATGGCGATAACTGGCTGAGCCTTAGAAGCTCCGGAAGCCTCTGGCAATATAGGCTTCGCGGACTGCAATCCACTTGGGGGAAGTGGAAAAGCCAGCTGGCGTGTAATCCCTGGGCGGGGGTGTGCCCAGGAGAGCCGTGAGTAGCCTACACATGTAAGTCCAGGATTGGACTGCCTTGGGTGGCCGTGCCTCTGGGAAGGATGGTGAGCCACTGTAGCTCTTGCCCAAGCAAGTCTGGGATTGGACTGCTTTATGGGTGACCGTGCCTCTAAGAGGGATTGTGAGCCACTGTAGCTCTTGCCCATAAGGTCGGTGAGCTGTTGTAGCTCTTCCCATGTGTGATTACTGCAGATGGTGCCGCAATGTTATACTGCAAACTGTGCTGGCCCAGTGTAAGGCAATATCTGGAACTATGTTGCCCCGGTGTACGGTGACAGTGTTCTTCCTAATTTTGGCTGTTACTACCTTCTGCAGATTCAGCAACTCTCTTTTTTTTTCCCCCGTAAGATACACAAACCACAAAAAAATAGAGGAAATATTGGGAATTATTTAGGAAATAGAGGAGTCAGTCCTGTTTCTTTGCTTGTTTGAGCAGCTATGCTCTCCGGTGAGACGTAGGGTTTGCATAAGGAACATTACAGCTGCACTTAACAGTTTCAGCTGCTGCATTTCCACTATCGATTGCCACCATTCAAGCCCAGCTTTAATGCCTGACAGCAGACATAAGCTATGAGGCAGCTATGTCCCCACTGGGAGCAATGATATATTATCACTCTCTTTAAATGAACCTGGAGAAGTACTATATATATTTAACAGAAAGTCCTGTTTCTAACTGACTGCAAAGGAATTTCAGTGGCTGCAGAAGAACAAACCAACGCAGCCTCTCTGTGACTAGACTGAAAATCAGGTACGAAAAGTGAGTTATGCATACAGGAGATTATTTTACAAACACATTCATTAATTCGTGTTGCTATTCTGTCCTCATGCCCCTCTCTTCATCTTTTGAATTCAGGCTGGCGAATGTGGACATTTGCTGAGGTACTGTGTGTAAAATTGACAATAGCAGATATCTTCTCCATCATCACCCTGACCTCCAGATAATGCCTTTTCCTGCCAGATGTGTGAAGAGGCAAGACTGTGGGCAGATGGGACGAGAAGGTTATTTCTAATACGAACTGGGAGGCTGCAGTTCTGCTGTGAGACATTACTTAGCTTTGCAAGCAGAGTGGATGTTTCCCATCTGGCAAACGCCATGCAGTCGAGAGATACCGAGCTGGCTCTGAAAGAGCTCTTCCCAGAAACGGGAGCTTCTTGTGGTCTCATTAGTGCCATGGAAGGAGAGAGCAGGTCAATGCAGGGCTGCCTTGCCTGGGAGAGCTGGGCTGGCCCCGTGTGGGGCTGTGCTGTTCAGGTGCTGAATGTCCCCAGGAAAACCCCCAGGTGTTGTCCCCAAGCCAAGCACAGAGCCCTGGGAGGGGAGACAGACACAGCCCATCTCCTCCTGGCTGTCACTGGCCCTTGGCTCCTGGACAGAGCTCTTTGGGCTCACAGGGTGCCTTGTCGAGGGAAGCGCTCAGTGAGAGTGGTAATTGTTGAAGGAGAAATGGCATTTGGATCTTAAGGACCTTTTTGCAGTCAGGTCAGAAGAGTACATGTAGTTATGCTGGGCCCAGGCAGCCCCTGGGGCGAGTTATTATGTGACAGTGGCATTAAACAAGTATTTGAGGGACCAGGTCTGTACCTGCCAGCACCAGCAGTGCTGGAGGGGCATGACTCAGATGTCTTAAATATCTCACTGCTCCCTTAGACCCCAGATCTGTTTACACAAATAGTCAAATCAACTCAGTTCTTTGTGATAAATAAATCCTGCCCCCAGTCATAAACTGTGGCAATTCCTAACCCCTCAGCTTTGTGCAAAGATACATTTCATTCTTCGACGCAGGTATAGCTGCACAGCTGCAGATATTTATGCCTGAAAGGAAAGGTGAGCAGTCAATAGGATTTGGGACACTGTGAGCCACAGAGACACAGCACCCCCGACCTGCTGACTGCTCTGCTGGGCTGAACCCAGAGCCCATCACAGGAGGGGTGGCTGTAGCTGTCCCCAACACCTCCAGACCACACCTGAGACCTCTCCTGCGTGTGCCTGGGTGTGAAGGAATGGAGGGGCAGGACAGGCAAGCCAGGCAGGACCCGGCCTGCAAGCACCATGCAGATCTCTTGGCACACTGTATGGGAGTTACTGAACGTGCCTCATCCTTGCACTGCATGCTGCGCTGCATGTTGCACTGCACTGACTTCCTTTTAATTTGAGACAAAAATATCAAGGTAAGAAACACTTCAATGTTCAGGACAATTTTTAAGACACTGATACAGCAAGAAATTGGATGACTAAGAGCTCAGAATGCAGCCACATACAAACCACAGCTGTGCTTGGTGCTCAGTGGAGCAGTCACACCTGGGTTTGTGTTTGCCTCCAAAACTGCATCTTTCCAAAGTTATCACAGCTGTGTTGCCAGAGCAAAACCCCTTCCAAGCAGAGGACAACAAAGTAAGGTTCCTTGTGAGGCAGCAGCTGAGCAGGAAATCTGAGTCTAGCACAACGTTAAAACTGATTATGTGAAGCTGCCTTTCACTCTTGCCTCTGCTCTGTGGAAGGGCTGTGCACAATATACTGCTTTTTAGGTGTTTGCTGGTTTTTTCCCCACCCTTTTTCTCTTGAGCTATTATTCAGAAATGGCTTTCAAACCGAAGCACTGACTGTATTCAATCAGTTTCACAATGGAGCACAGCAGTGCAATCGCAGGTGCCAGTGCTCAGGTACTGCTCCCACTCCCTGCAGCCTCCCTCCACAGGGCCACGCTGCTGAGTTTCCACCTGCTCAATGAGCTGGAAGTTAACAGGCTGGAGGGTTTTGCTTTTCCTTGGGAGAGCATGATTTCTCTGCGTGCTGGACCAGTATGCCCTGGCAGCTTGGGCAACTCTGTGTATCAGAACAACAACCAGTGCCTCTGAATTATTTACTCCAACTCACATGAACTTGCATTTCTCTTCCTTTTCTGCCCAGTCACCATGGTGTGTGCTGCTCCACGGGTAAGGTGGAGACACAGATGACACAGACAGTGAAGTCGCACTAGGTGATTGTAACAAAATATGGCAAGGCATTTATGCAGCTCCATTCAGCAGCATTTCATTTCGTTTCATTTGAGTTCATTACTGTGTAGCAGAGCACCTCTGGAGAGTTTATTTAAAGATGGAGAGGGGAATGGGGCTAGGTGCAGTGGCAAAACAGACAAGAGGAAACAGTTAAGACATATTTCTTTCCATACCTCCTGGTGCACTGAGTTTCACATCCTGCCTTCAGCAGGTTTTGATGCTGAAAGGAGCCGTGCCTTGGGGAAAGAACAACTGAGGAACTGGTTTTGTGCTACTGACCCAGTAACATTGGCCTTGGTGGACTAAGTCACAATGGGCTGGTGGAATCCAGGAAAGCTGAATTCCATTTCTAGAGCCTCCTTTAACTGGTGGGCTCATGCTCTTCTCTAGAAACTTTCTGTAATGGCTTCCCGCCATTGTTCCATCCATTTTAATTGGTAGCAGAGATGATGTTAGCGCAACCAGCTCAAGTATTCCACAAGATAACATCTATATGTGCTCACAGCAGTCCAGGGGTTAAGTACAACACTTGCCAATCCCAGTTTTGCCACCACTGATTAACAAAATAATGTAATGAATATAGCACTGTGCACATAAAAGAGTATCAGCCAGAACCATTAGCAAATAGAGGAAACCTCCGGGAGAAGATAAATGAAGGTTGCAACTTTCAGCTTTGATTTTTTTTCATTACAGCTCTTTTGCGTGTTATGGCATGTTAAAAAGTGTGGGTCTGGAGGTGGCCCAGATGAGCCCTGGAGCCAAAATATCAAAACCCCCAGAGACAGCTCTGGTCTCCATCCCTCATGGTGGCAGAAAGCAGAAGAGCCGCAGCAGCTGTGGCTGCTACATGACACACATAAGCTCTGAGACACAAGGGTGCCTCTATGGTGGCACAAGTCATGGAGACTGCTCCTGGCCACTGCACAAGTCACGTGCTGGAAAGGTTAGACTTTGCAGTGGCCTCCCTGCAGGAAGGATTATCTTCTCTGCGGTCTTTCAGATCAGACAAATGGAGTCAACTCTTTGTGTGTCAGCTGTAGGAAGCTGTCCCCTGGCCTGCCATCATTGGTGTGCGCAGACCCAGCCATGGGCCTTCAAACACAACCAGCCAAAGTCTGCTCTGAGAGCACAGATTCCAGTTGGGAGCAGACTTACCTTGCAAGGGATGCTGAAGGTTGAAGACCAGTTTGCACAGAAGCACCTTGGTGTTTATTCTGTGATCAGCTGCAGCCCGCAAAAGTGGCAATTAATATACTGTGTGCGTAAGCCTTGGCACGCAGGAGGCAGGAGGACACAAAAGGTCACCAGCCCTTCATGAAAAATGCCCATTCCTTTCTTTGCACAGTGCTGAACAAATCATAAAACCCTCTCCCATCCTGTCAATGTCATGGTAGGGCATAAGCAATAGGAGCCCTGGAGACAAAGCTATTAATGAGTGAAGTGCCTAACGTCCTAGGCCAAAGCTATGATTTGTAGCCACTGAAGTGGACAAAAGCAGCTCATCTCTCTCCTCTCCACCTCCCCAAAATACACCTAAAACAAGGGAGTCAGAGGGGTTGACAATCAGGGAGAAAAGTGGCTGTTTGGGCTCAATTTTCACTTTGCACTGGAGCTTGCTTGACTTCAGAATCACATACCATGTCTTCTGTGTGCCTAGCAAGACCGCAGTCATGTCTTCCATACTGATATTCCTAACACACAAAAACTGAGGGGAAGACATGGCTGAGTCAGTTTGAAGAGAGCCTGATGCCCCCGATATGCACTCACATCTCTGCCTGGCGAATCAGCCTGTCTGGAGACTGAATGAGAGTGTGTTCCTCTGCCACAGAAGGCCAGTAAGATAAAAATAACCCCCTGTGGTAGTTTGAAGGGGCTGAGTTGATAGACAAAGTTTTAAACTAATTGCTTCTCACGATTTTGCATATAAAAGGCACTGGTGAGGGGAAGTCGCTCTCTTCTTTTCTGGGCCCGCTGGGCCCCGCTGGGCCAGACCGGGCTGAGCTTTTTGCTTTCTCTTCATCCCTCTTCGGGATGAAGCACGGCACTCTCCGGGGTACTGCAAGACTCTTCTAGAACTCGTGAGCAGCTAGAAAGCAGCGATGGCTGTGATAGAGCTGAAACTGTCTAGAACTGACGAACTCTCTTTTCTCACTCTATGTGGTGTAGCGCGGCGCAGACTTTTTCTTCTCTCTCGCCGGGTCGGGCTGAGCCGGGGTAGTTTTTTACTACCAGACGCAGTGGACACTAAACAGCTAGCAGCATAAAAGAGTAAAAGCTTTTTTTTCTACTGCAAAGCTCAAAAAGAAATCAGTTCTTCGACATAGAGACTGCAGAGTCAGAGAAAAAGAGAAAGCAAGTCACGTGAGCCAAGATGAAGACTAGAAAAAAAAGAGGGCGGCAGCGTGTCTTTTCGTGCGTAACTTAAAAATGCTTCTAACACACTAGAATAAGACTGATGTTACAAACTGTTTTATTTTTCAGTCAGAAACATGAAGAGAAGAAAATTCTATGTATAGTCTGCAAGAAAAAAGTGTGGCAATGTGAAGCTACTTGAGAACTGTAAGAGACTTTTAAAAGAGTTGTTGTTTTCTAGGCTGGAATTTGTTTTTATTCTTAAAAAGACACTCTATGCGTGGCTTATGATAGCAGTTGTGAGAAGACTGCAAAATTCATGAGAGAAATATTTCACGACAGTAGATGTCCAGGCAGGTCTGTTTGTTAGTGACAGTTTAAAACACCACACTAAAGCAAAAAAAAAACCTCTTTTTCTTTCAAATATAGAAAGAGACTTGAAAACTGCAATTCTGACTTAAAATTATATGTTATCCTTTGTACAAGTTGGGAAATTATTAAGGAGAAGTGCTAGAGAGAAAGAAAAGGTTTGTTTTAATTTTTATCATTATCATTCTTCTTATTACCTTTAATTCTGTTAGTAATAAACTTCTTTGTATTCTTTAAAGTTTTGAGCCTACTTTGCCCTTTCTTCTAATTCTTATCTCACAAAAAGTAAAAAATGCAAACTAAACCACCACACCCCCAAAAGCCTACATTCAGCCTGGAAGCACAGTGCTGAG
>VWZT01010552.1:55443-118438 GCA_013397055.1 Pachycephala philippinensis | reverse complement strand
TCTCGCCGGGTCGGGCTGAGCCGGGGTAGTTTTTTACTACCAGACGCAGTGGACACTAAACAGCTAGCAGCATAAAAGAGTAAAAGCTTTTTTTTCTACTGCAAAGCTCAAAAAGAAATCAGTTCTTCGACATAGAGACTGCAGAGTCAGAGAAAAAGAGAAAGCAAGTCACGTGAGCCAAGATGAAGACTAGAAAAAAAAGAGGGCGGCAGCGTGTCTTTTCGCGCGTAACTTAAAAATGCTTCAAACACACTAGAATAAGACCGATGTTACAAACTGTTTTATTTCTCAGTCAGAAACATGAAGAGAAGAAAATTCCATGTATAGCCTGCAAGAAAAAAGTGTGGCAATGTGAAGCCACTTGAGAACTGTAAGAGACTTTTAAAAGAGTTGTTGTTTTCCAGGCTGGAATTTGTTTTTATCCTTAAAAAGACACCCCATGCGTGGCTTATGATAGCAGTTGTGAGAAGACTGCAAAATTCATGAGAGAAATATTTCACGACAGTAGATGTCCAGGCAGGTCTGTTTGTTAGTGACAGTTTAAAACACCACACTAAAGCAAAAAAAAAACCTCTTTTTCTTTCAAATATAGAAAGAGACTTGAAAACTGCAATTCTGACTTAAAATTATATGTTATCCTTTGTACAAGTTGAGAAATTATTAAAGAGAAGTGCTAGAGAGAAAGAAAAAGTTTGTTTTAATTTTTATCATTATCATTCTTCTTATTACCTTTAATTCTGTTAGTAATAAACTTCTTTGTATTCTTTAAAGTTTTGAGCCTACTTTGCCCTTTCTTCTAATTCTTATCTCACAAAAAGTAAAAAATGCAAACTAAACCACCACACCCCCAAAAGCCTACATTCAGCCTGGAAGCACAGTGCTGAGCTAGGGACAAAGATAATAGGAAAACACAATAGTTCCTCAGAGCAGTCCTAAAATAATCGATTATAAATGGCAAAGGGGGAGGAGAAGGGAGTGAGGGCTATTTTATCACTATTCCAAAAGCTTTCAGAGGAAATAAATTTGGATTCACTTGACAGTTCTCAAAAGCCAAAATGTGCTAAATATAATGCTGAATGTCGCTAAACCCAAAACATGTCAACAAGAGTCACTTGGCCAGGGTGTTCTTTTTCCCCCCTCCCCTGGTTTAGCCTTTGCCCCATGATGGTTATTTGCCTTTCTGGAGAGCATAATCAGGAGCTATTAGAGACTGCTCTCTAAGCTGTATAATGTTAAAAGTCCATTAGCTCACCCCAAGCAAGGCTGGCAGGAGGGAGATGATGTACTTGCTGAAGTTGAACAAGCTATTTGCATGCTGAATACTTCTAATCACTGAGCAATGCCAGGAGAATGTGAACATTATTACACTCAGCTGCCCAGTGACCTTTTGAACACGCTCACTTTAATACAAGACAAAGTGGCAAAATGCATCCAGCACTGAACCTGCAAAAAGGGACAGATGGGTGTTTTTTAAGCAATTCTAGGCACCTTTAAAAAAAAAAAAAATATGAGAAATAATCATTAGCAAAGTCTATCTTCCTTTGCTACAGTCACTTGCATTGTGCATGGCCACTTGTATTATGCATAGGTTAATAAAATATGATAAATGTCTGCTTACTTTTGGTCTGACCACAATCAGCTTTATCCATCAAAGTACACACACTTTGTTTCAAGCATAGTTTCAAGACTCCCAATGGAATTTATTGTGACTGCCACCTTTCAGTGGCTGTTCCAGCCAATTTGTAGCAGACACAAGCCTGTCTCACAGCCCTCCATGAGGAGACCAAGCAGTGGAAGGGCACAGAGCTCAGGTGTCCAGCCCACAACCACCATAGCTGCTAAAAGAAGGTTGCTCTCCACTGGAACGAGGCAATCAGGGAAGGTCCAAGAATCTAGATAAAAATTAGTGCTGTTTGTCACAATGACAGCAGAAAAGACAGACCACTAAAAATCAGCTCTTTCAGAGACTTTTGAGAACTGGCTTCTATTTTGGGTAGTGCATGGTTAAAGTCCTGTGGGTATTTTGCTGCAAAGAGTGACTCTGATGCTCAGTTGTAGTTTTCTGGTTAGAGCACCAACACTTCTCCGGGCTAAAGTATTGGAATATGTGCAGAAACCAATTTATCACAGCCAGACAAGAGTGACTGAGGCTTCACATAACATGCCTGAAGGAGCAGAGACTGCAGGCTTACACAAAGCTCTCGGTCTCTTGTTCCCTTCTCCCTTAAAATGAGTTCTTCCGACACAGCACAGAGAGTAGCCCCCCACTAGTTGGTGGTTTTGTCACCTCTGCAGCAGCTCAGGTGTCCCTCTGAAGAAGTGACAGCTTTTTCAGCATCTCCCAGAACTTAAAACTGGAACCAGTCAAATTAGCTGCTTCTCCCATTGTCATACTGGTCAGAAACCCTACGGAAAGAGCCAAGGCAAAAGCATGTTCCAAGAGTAGGACCAGAGCCAGGATGCCCAAGGAATATCCCACTGGGAAGTGGAGCATCTGTAGGGCACTTTTCCTTCCTCCCCACCTTTCTAACGCCTCAAACCTTCTTGACTGGGACTCCCTCCCTTTTAAACCTGCAGGAGTCAGTAAGTCCCAGACTCACAAAGGAGATCTCCTGCATGCCGCCAGCCCCTCACAAACTGTCCCAGTCCTTTTGCAACATCACTCAGGACAGGGAGAAGCCAGTAGAAAGGTGGCTAATGGGCAAAGAAAAGAAAAAAAGAAATCTTATCTGCCATAGCAGTGGGTGCAGAACTGAAGCTCCCATGGAGACACTGGCTCACAGCACTGACTTGTCTCCTCTTGACATCAGCAGGGAAGATGCCTACATTGCTAGTTTAAAGCAAATTCCCTCTTATTCCAGTGTTTGTCAGATTGGCCAAGTCTCTAACCCCATGGGGCTGAGTGCTCTAAAATGCTTGTGAATGACTTTCAAGAACTCCCTAACAGGAAAAGCGCCATGGTTCCCTTGAAACTTGCAGAGAGAAGTAAAGAGTAAAAGGTCATTGGTATCTAAACCCACTGACTACTTTGAAATCCCACACAGAGACCTCTGTACTTCACAAGTCTGTGCCAGTATATACTCAAAGGCAAGAGGGGACAATAGAAAAGGAAGAAAATATTCTTTGGTGTTCTCTGATATACAAAACACTTGTCACCTCTCTGGGCTGTCAGCCTGCTTCATTAAGTTAACTATAGTATGTGGAGAGGAGCAAATACTAGACAGATACAAACCTACTGAAGATTAGGATTCTGTCTCCCTGGAAGACAGATGATCCAGGTAGAGGATATAATAGTCTCACAAACCTACCTGGAAAACTGCTTTTCAGTCCAGTAAAAAGTCAAGCCTCCATTCCCCCACCAAAAAAACCCGAAAAAACCCAACACACAGAATGCAGGAAGAACAAGGTGGATACTTTTCAAAATGTTTTTTAATTAAAACCAAAAAAAGGAGCACACACCAGAGCTTGACATGGGCTAGTCAAACTGCTGGTCACCAGGACATTGAACTGGCATGAGGAAGGCTGTGTTTCTGCATATCTCAGGAGCACTGGCACAGACAATGGGACTCCTGGGAGAGTACTCTGCCTGCCAGGCTACTGCTGCTTTGTGCTGAGCAGATTTCTCATGTGGTGATGGCAAACTTCATCCTTCATCCCAGACTCTTCTTTCAACACACAGAAGTCCCAGAGACGGGAAGAAACCATTTCAACAAATCTGCATTTTTCCAAGCACTTCTGGAGAGGATTCCCCGTTGTTTCTCCTGCCCCCCCAGGCAGGGTACACAGGTTTATATGGAGACTCATCTTTGGCAATAGCCACACAGGTAGGACCCGGCTCTGCTTCCGCTGAAGTCAATCCATGTCCTTCCCTGGACCAAACTGCAGCTGCACCAGGGCTCATGATCACGAGCCAGTTGTGCTTGAAGGTTAAATCCTCATCCACTCCATCAGGCCAGCAACTTCTGAGAGCTTCTTGTAAGTGTGTACCAGTAAATTCAGGTAAATGTGAACATCTTGGCTATAGCAATGGGGTGAAGTTTTCAATTATGCCCAAGAGATGGAGGAGCTAAAGTTTTGTTTTAAGACATGACTTGGGCACTAAATCAGGTATTGAAACCTCCCTGCCATCTAATAAAGCAGTTGCCAAAGCTGTTGGTGTGCTGCTCCACCAGCCTGGTTTTTTAACAGAAAGGCTGGGCTGAAAAAGTGACACATTTTTCATACACAATTTTTATCAGTTAGAATTTACTAGATATGCACCTCATTTGTCTGTCAAATATTTTAAAAATACTTCAACCTGCTCTAATAATCACATTTTAACACATGCATCAAGTTTGGATCAGAACAGCGTCTCTGGGATAATCAGTAAGCCCAAATTGCTGATTTAAGGCCTAAATATCAGTCACTGGCCAGCCAGCCACAATAAGTCACTCTATCCTTGAACTCTTGGAATTATTATTTTTGGCTCAGACTAACCCTTGTTACCATACATCTTACCCCACACACAGAAGAAAAGTGTATGTGTTTTTCAAGGCTACTGTTGCACCACAAGTTTACATACAAACACAACTTTTGCAAACATGAGACCAGAGTAAGATCTCCCATGCCCCAGGGTGAGTCAGAAAGTTCTTAGGAGTCCAGGGAACGGTAACTGCCAGAAAGGATCAGGCCTAATACATGCATTAGAGAAGCAAGGTAGCTCCTTTGCTCGAGGTCTGGCTGATTCACTTTGCACATACCACTGCTTTAGCATTACATCCTTATCTAATGGTAAACCTGTTTCAACAACATGCAATACATATTAATGCAATATGCACTGCAACACACAATACACATCCAAAGAAATATGCCAATGCAAAACTCTGACTGCTCACACATAGCCGGGCTAACAAGGAAGAGTCTTTTACAAAAGACAATCAAGAAATCACCTGAAACCGTGAGACCTGAGGGGTCTCAAGCAATCAGCAATATTGAGACCTAATAACAGATGCTAATTCATGAAATAAACACAAACAGTGGGACTGAGGTAATGGCAGAGATTTCATTAGTGCAATTACATTTAAAATGGTATGTTCTTTAATAGAATTTAAATAAGGCTTTGAATAATTACACACACTAAAACTAACATTCCATAACCTTATTCCGCATGGAAAAGCAGCAGAAACAACCCTCTGGACTGTACAAGGTCCAATTAATGAACAATTACATTCAAAAAGTAGATCAAAACAGAAACAATGCTTTCCCCAAAAAGCTGCATCATCATCTTTAAAGTCAGCTTTCTCCCCTAGTATCAGAAATGTGAAGAACAGATGAACTGGGCTTCAGCCCAGTAGATTTGGCCTCATCAAATTACCAGCAGTGCTTTCCAACCCAGTCTCTCCTCATTTCTTTAGGGTGATGGAAGCTCATGGGAAAAGAAGTGAATTTCTGAAGCAACGGAAGGTGAGTTGTCCTTTCTCCAGGCCCAACAATGTACATAAATTATGGAAGCTTGGAAAAAACCCCTACATTACACTGTGGCTTGTGTTTATGATGCATGTCCTCCTTTAGAAACTACTCACAGACAATGGGGCAGGGTGGGTGAAAAAAATCAAAGCAGCATATGAAATAGTAATATACTGTTTCAAAATCTGCACCGTCCTGCAGAACCAGGATTTATTATTTATTCAGATTGTTCTCAATAGATCCAATCTACGCTGGATATGTAAAAACCAAGAGACTAAGTCATCAAGGAAAACCAAATGAAAAAACCTGCACACTGCAAGAGTTTTTAAAAACGAAACAAATAAAAATCCCAAGAAACATTGACGAAAGCTCAGAAAAATTTATCATCAATTCTGAAGTGGGGCCGTGTGACATCATCTGGGTTAATGAAGACAGAGATGGACTTCCCGGGGTTCTCAGTCACTAGCTGTTGCAACTTTTTGGCTAACCGGTCATCGGGCTGGTTGGGGTCCCCTCCATCCGACTGTGGGGAGGGGATGCTGGTGGTGCTGCCCCGCCGCTGGAGCTCCAGGGTGAGCCTGTTGGCTGCTTTGACGTGCTCGATGGCAGTTCGGAGGTGCTCGGCAGGGTCGGAGCGCACCGAGGACAGCTTCCGCGCGTGGAGCATGACCGTGTCTTCAGAGAGGTGCTCCAGCATGTTGCACTGCGGGATGAAGTAGTTAGGGCACATCTTGTTGACCAAGCAGTGCTGGAGATCATCAATGAGACCCAGGAGGAAATGGGCTGCATAATCCTCCTGGGCCAGGTAGCTGGCTGGCAGCCTGTCACAAGCCCACAGCATCATGCTCCGCAGGTGATATGGACTAATGGCTTTGGGGCGGGACAGCAGTTTGATGATGATGGCTTTGCAGGCCTGGTAGGCTTGCATGAGGCTGCTGGAGATGCACTTTTTCAGCTGCACTTCACTCCTGGCAAATGACAGCCTCCATTCATTGTCCTTCTTCCCCTTGTAGGAACACGCAGGCACTAAGTAAAACCCACTTATGACTTCCTCCTCTGTGATCTTCCCGTCCCAGAAGTGGTTCTCCATCAGCCAGCTCTGTGCCACAGCTGGCCAGCCTTTGAAGGACACCACAGGGACAATGTCATACAGCATGCGGCTGCTGCCCACTCCCAAAATGATGGATATGATAGTCCCATTCTTTTCTACCTTCTCCACCTTTGGCATCCCTCGTTGGGGCTTTTTCTGGATCTCAGAGAGGACAATGCTAATGGATTCATAGAACCAGTCTGCAACTTTTGTTGGGGAGAAGAAGTAATTAGTAGCTCCATTGATATGGTCCACGATTGTGCAGCAGTCCTTCCACTTGCTGATGGTTCCTTCGTCGAAGAGGCGCAGGCTCAGCCAGGAGTGGCACAGGGCTGAGTGGCGCATGTCCAGCGTCACCGGTTGGTTGCGGTCGTGCAGCTTCAGCGCGGGCACCAGCAGAGTGAAGTCCATGTCATAGTCTGTGCCCCGGGCATAAACATTCAGCTCATCGAGGTCAATGTCCACCACACCTTCCCGCACGCCGCCTGACAGCAGCAGGTACTCATTGGCTACGGGCAGCTTCTGGTCAAGTTTCTGAACCATGCCTGAAAAAGACAGAAAGAGAAGTCCTTTCAAAAAAGGCAAACAAATCCAGGATTCAGGATTTAACCAGGATTAAAATCCATTCCATGCCAAGCAGGAAAAAAAAGCAACCAGAGGTAGCTATCACTTTTGGTGTGGCAAAAATACACATCAGGCCCAGCACTCAGACAACCTTTGATCTCACCTGACTCAGGGCAGGGCCTTCCCTGCATTCCTGGGAATGTATGAAGTCCATCCTAAACATCACACTGTGAGCAATGGAAAAAAGCAGAAGCCTATGGTGAAACACAGCAAAACTACTTCCAGGGCTAGATTTAGATTTTTAAACACCTTCTAAAATAGTTTTTCACCATATTGACATTCACTTCCCTGGTATCCAAATGTTTCACCAACACTCCATAGAGAAAGGAGAATATTAATTGACTCACTATTCTTATTTGCTCTCTGCTATAGAAAAAGGCTGGACCAGCATGAGGGAGTTGGTTTGTACATGAGTGAATGAATAGCTACAAATGTTAGTTCAAGCAGGTCTAATTTTACAATCTGCTTTACATTTACTGATGAACGAGGCAACATGAACAAAGGAAATGCATCCTTCTCTTATGGGTGAATGGAGCAGGTTAAATGATCAGGCAATTAGAGAAGCCAGCTCTGAAATTGTTTCTTCAAGCTGCAATGACATAAAATATCTGATCAGCTCCGCAGAACACAGACATGAAGACAGATTTTTATTTTCAGCACCAAAACCAGACACTTCCCTCCACCCTGCAGTGCCCGTACCAGTTGCACAAAGCCAGCTTTTCACTGGGTATTCTATATATACACCCCACTATACTGAGTCCATTGAACAAGAACAGCAGACTGAGAAGAGACTCTACACAGGAGCTGAGATATTAGCACCTCATTCAGTGTTCAAATTAGGCTTAAAATTGAGCTCTGCACTTCAACTGCTCTGTAGTCTGCTCCTGCTTTCTGGGCTGTTTCACTGCTGGTGTTCCTCTTGTGGTTAAATGCTTTTGGTTGCTTCCCAGCCTCAATTCAGCCACAACACCTCAGCCATGAGGGAACAA
This sequence comes from Pachycephala philippinensis, assembly GCA_013397055.1. Taxonomy (NCBI): domain Eukaryota; kingdom Metazoa; phylum Chordata; class Aves; order Passeriformes; genus Pachycephala; species Pachycephala philippinensis. Next base: position 110,290 of record VWZT01010552.1, on the reverse strand, counting down.
AGGCCAGGGGCTCTGAATGGAGATGCTGAAGCTGTTATAAGCACTGCAAAAGGGATAGATATTTATTCCTTACAAGCACAAATGCACTAATTTCTGCTGGCATGTGTTACTGACTCCAGCTTCTGAAAGGCAGTATGGTTTGTTTATATCAAGAATGGTCAAAGGGACAACTTCCATTAAAAAGAAGCCAGTCTTAGAGAGACAGCAGTGGGAATAACTAGCCAGAGGCATAACAGAGCGAGCCAGAAAGCTGCCACTCACTCTGTCAGCCCAGAAATCACAGGCAGACACATTAGGAATGTTTTTTTACTGAAACACAAATGATCAGCACTACAGTCTGAGCACCCATTCTGTTGTAGTCCCAGTGACTGCAGAGATTTCCTGAGGTAATGCATCCCTGTAGGATCACAGACACTGTCTGTACTGAGTGGGTCACCCCAGCAGAGAGCAGCAGCAGCACCCCAAGGCACTGAGGGCTGCACTAGGCTGAGTAGCACTACAGTGCTTTTGGAGAGACTCACCTGTCCTTTCCTGAATGCTAGGACAGCAACAAGGAAATGCTATCTGTATAGCATATAGGTAAGTCATGACCAGAGCAAAATCTAAAGCTCTGTGGACACTGATTCCTTGGAAAAGCCAAGGAGACTATAGGAAGAGGCCTCTGTGTGAAGCAGAATGCATCTTGAGGCAATATTCAGTGTAACTGAAACCCTACCATGTGAAATTCCTTGTTAAATACACTTCACCTGTTTCATTCCTTCCAAGAGCACTAGACCCAGTCCATTTTGCTGCACTCAGCTGGGATGATTTTCCTGCCAGCCAGGCAAGGACATAACCCCTTCCATTTCATGCAGCTCCAGGGGCTGCAATAGAAGGAAATAGCTCTAAAGGAGTGCTAAGAAACTCTTCCTGCTAAATCCTGAGCTAATCCCATTCTGCGATCTTGCCACACGCTGCCCTGTTCATCCTCAAAGGGTAATAACTAAGAAAAGCTTCTGTCAACCTCAAAAACATTTTCTGAGGCTTAGATACACAGTGAGCTATGTTACCCTGATTTGTGGAATAGCAAAGTCTTGCACAGGCTTCTCTATCCCAGAGGCCAAATAAGTAGCAGTCACTCCTTTGCTGTACTCAGAAGGGGTTTTCTAATGGGTACCTAAATTGATGTGACTTCTGCAGACAGTACTGACACACTGCCTCTGAATCCTCTCCTTGAACCAGTGCAAGCAGCCTTAGTGCTTTACACCTCTGTTGTAAGTTGAGTCCAATACCCATGAAGTAGAGTCTGGATCAATCACATCATAGGGACAGGGAGCAATTCTTTATTTCCCCAAAGATTAAAGTACTACTGGCCCTAACTGTGGGACAACAGAGCTATTCACGAAGGGTTCTGATGGCCCATCCTGCCTCTACACTCACCCAAAATTTCCCACTCAGGACTGTGATCTGAAGCATCTGCAACACAGATCTGCAGATGTTCCTGAGATAGGAAGACAGAATGTAACTATCCTACAGAGGAAAATGTTCAAACCTATAGGATTCAATACAGGATGCATTTTTCTAAATATTTTAAAACTTGAAAGATGTAAAATGCTCTGCAGTGTGCCCTTTGCACCAAAACTTCTATCCCAGAGCCTTTGACTGAAAATCACAATTTTTCTAAAAGGTAGAGATTCTCCACTACAGAACCTGCTGTGGATAAGTTGCTCTCCTTAGCCCAAAGAGACTCTTTGTCCTTATGTGGGAGCAATAGAGTTGATAGTCTAACCCCATTCAACCAACAGCAAGTGGGACTCAAGCCCTGCCTTCAATGAGTCACTTGATTTTCCCTCTTCAGAACTCTAGACCTACCAGCAGAAGGAAAATATTGAAAAATAGTATGGAAATGGTTACAGGAAATGATCTAATATATAATCAATATCTCTCTACCTACCTGGCTGCAGTTTAAATTCAAACGCTTGAGCTCTGCTTGGCAGAGAATTTCCCCTTCAAGTCCTGAACTAGCAACATCTGCAGCTCTGCCACAGAACAAGAGAAGGAATTTTTGCTAACAGATCACAGCAGCACTGCTGATCCAACTGAAGTGGTGGAGCAGGGAGTTGAGATAAGGTCCCCTTGAGGAAAGTATATTTAGAATAGGCATAGAGTGTTCTATAAATGGCTGAGCTGCCAAATTCAGGATTACCTAAGGCTTTAGGGGTTTGCAGTCTCTTCAAACTGCCCCCCTTACTCATAAACCTATTTAAAATGTGAAGGGATTTCAAGGAATCCCATCAGCCAACACTGTGTGGCACACACTACCCTGTCACAAAGCTTTCATCCCAAGTTTCTACAGCCCATGAATGTACAACAGAAGCAGGCACTCCAGTTCAGCAAGCATGTAAGTGCAAATACAAAGAAGAAAAATGCCAAGACTGGTACTCAACCCAAGTACTTAATAGCACCAGTGGGCCATTTGAGCTCTGTTTATCTCAGTCCCAGGACGACCTGAGAGGAGGAGGCAATAGGGGTTACAGAAAACCTAATGAAATTTATAGAAGCCCTGTGGAGTTGTCTCTAAAGACCAAACCAGAATTTGTAGGGTCAAACACAAAAAAAAATTATTTTAGCTGGAGGACCAGCTCTCATGGCATCAAAGTAGGTTCACTGATACTTAAGAAGCCTCTTGCTGCTACCAGGCAAAACACATAATTTGCAGTAGTACCTTGTGTGACACTGAGAAAGTTGTTTGGCAAAGCTAAGTGAGAGACTGGTATACAGTTAACACTTCTTTCTAAAGCACCTTGAACGAGTTCTGTTTTCCTAGACATGTAACTAGTTTAAGATCTTCCCAAGCTATTAAATTTGGCATCCTAACAGGTAAGTATGCTTGCAAGCATGAGAAAGGCAAGGAATGTGAGAATCAGGAGCACCACCTGTAGGCCAGGCTTGCTGGTTGGTTTACTAAACATGAATTTAGAGTAACACAGGTGAACAAGTGAGTTCTACCAACAGAACTTCATTCCTTTGTTGTTTCTTCAGTGTCAGGAAAAAAACCCATTTATTTCTACTTCAAGCACTAAGATACAAAGAGAATAAAAACAGAGAAAAGAGATTTTACTTTATATAACACCTACATTTGGGACACATCCTTGAATGAACTGTGGCTGATGCAGATGACACAGAGACTATTCTTTGCATTAAAAAAAAAAAAAAAAAGAAAAAAGGCAATGCAAAGATGCTCTCCCTCCATTAGAGAATTTCAGATGAACTGATTTCATGACCATTGCAGTGTGTGCTGCGATCTGCTATTTCATGACTAGCTTTGTGTAAATAAGGAGGAACACACAATTTGACTTTGAAGAAACTGATCACAAGAAAAATATTACATAAAAACTGATTCCTAATGTATGCACTTCCTAATTTTAGGTTCCTTCTTGAAGCCTTTCTTCCTGATGCCTTAGATGTGCAACCATTGCCACCAAAACGAAACACAGGCAAAACAAGATGCTGTCCTGTTAGTCTAACTTGGTCTCATCAAAGTGAATGGGGTGATGTTCAGGGCAGTCACTGAATTCAGGGAGACTTCTGCTGCATGGGAACTAGAGAGAGGTCAAAGGAGCAATGGTGTGCTCAGAAAGGTTCCACAAAGGAGAATGGGCAGAACCTTGCACACAGAAGAAGCCTTTCACAGGAATTCTTCTGGAAGCCAAGCTAGATGCAGGTACTAACTGGTGTATGCCCCCCTTGAGTTCCCTGGAAGTCTAGGGAGAAGATACATAGAAGGGATCATCCTTATACATGTTATCTGCTCTATAGGGAAAGCTAAGGATCACTCACACATTGCACTGCCTCCCTCTTTTCTACTGCTTAATCCTTCCATAGGACCCAGCATAGTCAGGACCAGTCATACTCTTGATTTTTCCTCCCAGGTTCATGCTGTTTGATGCATAACCTTGAGAATGACTTTTTTCTTCTACATGAAATCGTTACCATCCTCTAAGTCCCAAGACCCAAGGAAGTCTGACTTCCTGGATGATCGGAAAGTGGTTGGAATTGCTCAGACAGCACTAACCACACACTAGATGCTATTAGCAGACAGCTAATTTGTAAGCTCAGGGTATCTCATGCTGGCCAGGCAATTCTTAGCCTCTACTGCTACAAGAAATATGTGAAACCCCAGGCCAGTCAAAAATACAAAGAGCTTTTGTCATTTTTTGTAAAGACACTAGACAGGGACTCTGAGGTTCCTTGACAATCCTGCTGCAAACAGCAGATCCTGCAGTATAGGAATGCTGCTCAGAGGAAAGATTTCTGCAGAGGTCTCTCAGCTATGCCTGAGCAATGCGTGTTGAATTTCAGAGGCTTCTTTAAGACAGGATGGGAGGCCGCTCTGATGCATCTGGACTGCACAGATTCTTCTGTTTCCCTTGGTAATTGCAAATCTATTTATGAGCAGCACAAGTTTTTGTTACGCAGGAGAACTGGAAGAGTCAGCTCTTTAGGGGAGTCTTTAGTTACAAAGCACATTTTGAGAGGACTGTTGGCGGAAGCAGGCAGCGGGTGAGAGAAGAGTGGGGAGACTGAACCATGTGATACCAGTTTAGTCAAATATGGGATGTGAGCTAAGGAAGCTGCTCCTTGCAGACTGATACACCAGTGTCCTACTGATTCTGCTCCTTTTAGAAATCTTGTGACATGGTGACAGAACACACTGCAGGGAGACAGCACCCCCTCATAAAAGAAATCAGCTTCTTTCTCCAAAGTCTTCTTTAAAAACAATCTTAAAAGTAGTGTCCCAGTTTTTTTCCAGTTTTCATGTGTCCTGGTGGAAGCCACCCACCTCGCTGAAATCCTGTTTGGCAATGGAAAGGGGTGTTTCATGGTGCAAGCAGGAAAAAAAAAAAAGAAAAGAAAGAAAGAACCCAGATTCGAAGGGTGAGCCTGTACAGTGAAGAGTGGTGCTGTCACAAACACCTACATCCACTCTGGCACCAAAACCAGCAGCAGTGTTCCCGTAGTGACCTGCTTGGCTAAACCAGTCAGGTCTCAGAGACCACAACAGCAGGATCAGATTGCTTCCAGAGCCAGAATCAGCATTTTCAGAGGGAGCCCCTGCACTGCTGTGCACCTCTGCTCTGGGCAGGAAGAATCTGAGAGTCATTTCCAAACTGATGCTGGGTTTCCAGCCTGGAAGTCTGCTTATCCAGGAGTCTTATCTCCAGAGTGATATTAGCCAAACTAAGATAGGAATGATGAAAGCTGAAAGCCTACACGGAATATGAAGTGCAAGTCAAAGAGGGGCTCTAGGGTCTGAAAAATGTGGGTGATGAGGTCTGAGAGCAGCTGACAGGCAGAACAGAAGGAAGAGGGGACAGAGAGGATAGTTATAAGAACAACTTGCTGCTACACCCCAGTTAACACTGTACACTGTGGTGTCCATACAGTGTCCACATTTTCAAATGTGCATAAGACACAAAATTCCCTCTGGAAATGGCACAAGATGCCATCTATACTGGAACTGCAATCCCAGAGACAAAATATGCCAGGGGACAGATTGTTTTAACAGTTCCACCCTCTGGGGCTGAGAGTGCACATTTGGCAAGGGCTACACAGGGTCTAGATGGGCCATTTCTGCTCACACCCCTATGGAGCACTGCTAAGTATTCAGCAAGATGTCACACTGGGGGAGACTCACCAGGATTCCTCTCTTGGATCTGCTTACAAGGTATCAGCAGTGGGCACAAACCAGGCTGAGCAGCTTGAGTGCAAATATGCAGCTTGCAGGAGAGGCTGTTCTGCCCTTGTTTTTCCTAGCCCCTTCACTGTTAGTGAGATCTTTACAAGAGCACAACAACCTCAGTGTAGTACATAACACGTCCATCTACTGTAGCATCCTCTCTCAGGAACTGCTGCTGAGGGCTTTCAGGGGAAGAGCATTAAGAGCGAGGAAAGTACAGCATAATAACTTTCCCTCTGCAATCTTCAAGCATTCTCTGGCTTTGCTATTTCCCAAACCAGAGGCAGCATTTGCAGCTTTGTCTTTAATAGCACTGACAGACTTATCTGCTTGGAATGTCTCTCACTGCTCTGTAAATCAGTTACATTTTTGTTATAGTCACTTCCTTGCAGCACTGTGTTTCACAAAGCACATGTCAAAAGAATTTCCTTTTGCTGGCTTGCTAGGAAATGAAGAAATTCACCTAACCATTGCACCTTCCATAGATGACTGAAGATCTTACACAGCTTCATCAGTCATCTTTCTTCCATGTTGAAAAGGACAACTTATTTAAACTTTATTTAGCCAGCTCTCCTGATCTGCAATTGTATGGGCCCTGGTATTGCTACACTCTTAAGTGAAATGAGATGGTCAACACTGCATGACACATGGAAAGGTGACTTCTGGGTAAATACCTTCACAGTCCTCTGGGAAATACCTCAGCAGCCTTGCTTGCTAAATTAGCCCCACTCCACTGCAGGTTTGTTATATATAATGGAGTCCTCCTCCCCAAAATTAAATTTCACCTTCAAGATGTTCCCCTTGCAAAAGCCAACAGCAATCCCATCACTTTACAAGGGGTGTTGCTGACACTGGAAAAGAACTGTGGAAGTAGGACAGGGTAAGGTTTTGGAGACTGGCCAGGAGAACAAAGTTTCCAGCCTCCCTCAGGCTCTCATCCCAATCTGACGAGTCAGCACCAGGTGCCTCTCACAGAAAACACGTGGCAGCTCTGCACTGATGAGCAAAGCCATCCCCTTCCAGACCTGGGAACACATTCTCCTCTCACTCCAGTCAGCCACAGGGGCACGAGTACATATCAGGCAGAACTTGACTCCAAGGTTGTAAAAGCACTTTGGGCTCCTCTGGGATGGTTTTGTGTTCTCAGTTACTGTCTGGTATCTTTTGCCCATCCTGAAAGGGCTGAGTTGCTACACCACTTTATGTTCTGGTGCCAGTGGGCTGTGCACAGAGGAATGCCACCACACCCTCACATCCTCTAAATAACATAAAGGCCTCCACTGTAAATGCACTTTGAGCTGTTCTACCAAGCCTCCTGCTTCCAGTTATCCAACACACCAGAAATTACCTCCCCAACTGCTAAATTACCAGCTTGCTTTTTGTCCCTTTAGTAGTTGTTTTCTACAAAGGTAAGTCACAGCCAAGAGCAAATCACACCACTATTCCTCGTGAACTGGGCCTGAGCTAACACTGCCCATCCTCAGGGCCTGCCTATTCTGTAATAACAGCTCTACCTTGCTGCAGAGCACCAGGAGATTTGTCCTTGACTCAACAATTCTTCACTAAATCATCCAGAAAAGCTAAGTTTACATGTGGGGTACACATGGTGACTAACAGCCATCAGGGAGTTGATGAATAACCACAGCTGTAATTCATGTCCTTGATTTTCCCTTAAAATCCACCAAACTTGGCTCCTAGGGTCAATGGCATGATCAGAATGGCATCCCTTTCAATTGCTTTCATTCTCTTCATCTACCAATAACTAAATCTATTTAGGTTTACACAATGGGACAGGTCAAAAAAAGAGGGAATGAAAGATGATTCCAGGAAACTAGCCAAGCACCAAAAGAGGGCTGGAAATCCTGAGTTCTCTGAGTACAGAAGGAAAGCAGGTGCCTTCTGAAGCTTTTCTGAGGTATTTGGTGGAGGAAATTACATGAACTGAATATTCTCTCCAGCCCTTAGAATTCACTGGACTCCATCCATACAGACCTAATCTGGCCCCTTTGACAAATTCTGTATCCAAACACTGGGAGAAGCCAAGACAGATAGGCCAAATATGGCTGAGACAACCAATGGCAGAAACACAATATCATTTTTCTCTTGCATGTGAGCATGCATTGGACTAGCAAGATGAGGCAGGGAAAGCAGATCCTTGTCAGAAAGTGCTGAGATCAAAAACACTTAAACAATGCAGCTGTGTCTGAGATCATGAAGCTAAGAGCAAGCTTTCCTGCAGTACTAACCAACTTCCCACCCACTACTGAGGACATGGCCAGAGCCATGTGGAGCTGGATCAAGTCATCTATCGGAGCTGCTTTTGCTAAAGCCCCATGTACAGCATGAAAACTGCTGGTTGGCTTTGACATTCATGCAAAATTCTTCTTCATCCACATCATCAGGAGAAGTTGATAAAGGCCAAATTTGTTGTTAGCAGAAAACAAAGCAGCTCTCCTGAGGTGAATGGAAATTTCAAGAGCATTTCTCCTTGCTTGCCATGGGAGACAGGCAGAGGAAAACCTAAGCCCTCCAAACGTGCCTGTCCATGTCCTGTTGCTCCTGCCATCCTGCCCCAGCTTCATCTTGCAGAGGTCATATTTGACAGCACACAAAAGCCAGCAGAAGTTTCTAACCAAAATCTCAGATTTTACAGCCATTTTTTTGCAGCTGAGCACTGTCATCTGTCAAAGAGCACAGCAGGAAGCACTGCATGGATTCAATCTCCATCGAGCGCCAAGCCCAGAGCCCCAGCAGCTGCCTAGGATCTCTCATCCCTGCAGCACAGGCAGCAGCCAGAAAGCATGGAACTGAGTAACTAGAGTAAAAGAGAAAGGGAAGAGCAACCACTGCTACAGCAGGGTAGAACCTGGACCACCGTGTGTGAAGGTATGCAGTAAAATGCCACTGTCACTTTGGCACAGGACAGCAAAGGTGAAATGCAGTCACCTTAAGAAAGCAACAGTAGGAAGTGACACTGCCAGGTGGCCCTGAAAGATCCAGGTATTGCAACTGCCCTCCTTCCAGTGTAAGGTGTGGGTTGGCTGGTGGGAAGGAGGAGCTGGTGGAGCTGGCAGTGCTCACTGGCCGATGCCCTGGAAGCATTTGCAGTGAGATGAGGGCTGTATTTTCGGAGCAGTTCTCTGTCACCAGGAGCAGGGCTTGAAATGCCCTTTGCACAGAACTCCCATCCCACTTGACCCACTCTGCTCACTCAGGAGAAATTCCAAGAGAACAACCACATCTGTTGCACAGCCTTTTTGTGCTTACCTGGAATGAAATAAAGCCTCACACACACATTTATTTAAAGAAAAGCCTGGTGATCTTTCGGCTCATCAGGAAGAAAGCTACATTGCAAGATGAAGGAGGGAGGAGAAAGCAAAATTATTGCTGATCAAATATAAAATTTGCGAAGTGTGTTCCAGGATACTGTCCCCGCCAATAGCCTATTCTGCTACACAGAAAGTAACGAATAACACAGTGCTTGCTGGTTTCCCACTGACAGCTGGTCCCCACACTGTGATTAACAGACAAAGAAAGAAGATTACAGACCTCCTAAATTTGCTAACACAGTCTTCAGAATTAATTGCATGAGGTAGAGGCAGGAATACGAGGGTGTGAGCTGGTCCTGTAACAAGGATGCTTGTCCCCGAAGTCAGACAAAGCTGATGTACAGCTCATACCCAGCAGAAATCTGAGCACAATCCTACTTGTTTGCTCCTGGCTGTGCTTTAGGAAGGGGCTGGCAGAGGCAGAGACAGAAAAATACTGGTTTGTAGCTGAAGCCAATCAGCACCAAAGAACAAATTGTACACTGAGCTGCACTGCTGCTCTGGCTGGTATTGTTCTACTTGTGCCCAGGTAGACCTGCCTTGGATGACAGGCTGGGCCCAGATCTGAGGCCCCTCAGCTGCTCTGCTCTCCTTGGCTCACAAACAACCCATAGGGAGGAGTGTAAAAAGACCTTTTAAATTTCCTTCCCAATTGAACTTCCTCCCATGGACGTGGCACTCAGTGCCATGGTTTAATTGATGAGGAGGTGTTAGGTTAGGTCATAGGTTGGACTGGATGATCTCAAAGGTCTTTTCCAACCTAGTTCATTCTGTGATTCTGTGAATGGGGTTTGGGGCACTTCCTAGTTAAGCTCAGGTATCAGCCAGCTCTTATCCACAGGCATAGCCCAGAGGAGGGCAGAAGTATGTCAGTTCCCAAATACTCACTGGCATCCTCTGCCTATAGATAGGGGCACCACTAGGAGGACCCTGCAAAATAGAATTTGTTGCTAAAACAAAACACCCAGCCCCAAATTATATTCTGAGTACTCAGAAATTAAGCAAGAACTATTCCAATGAACTTTGAGGTTGAGGAAGAAGCAGCACTTCACCCCTTCCCAGGGAGATGGCTCATGAAATCACAATGCTGCTAAAACACCTCTTTGCTTTCCCAAGCTAAGGACATTCTACTTTGCTGCTGGTTCTTTAGATCACCGTATTGAGCTTTAAATCTCACTTCGAACTTTGCTGGCAGTTACCCAGCCGCCTTAACGAGGGGGCGGGAAACATTCCGCCGTGCTGTGGGTATGTTCGCTGTCCTTCCGTGTAAAAGGTCCCGGGGAAGCTGTGACAACTCCGGCAGCAGCGGTGCGTGCGGTGCTCTCTCCCGGCAGCAGATGGCAGGAGCGCACCGGCGTGCGCGGCCGCGGGGCTCGGCAGCGGAGCGGGAGCCGCATCCAGCGGGACGCACCGGGAATGCGCTCCCGCCGCCCCGGGACAGGGCACGGACACACACACAGCATCCCTCCCCACCACCTGACAGGGCTTACAGTGGAGAGCGAGCCAGTTCTGACACAATTACAGCTTTGAGACAAGCGCCAGGCTACCAAAGCGCATTCGCTCCATCCTTTTCACAGGGCGTACGCCAGGAGTCCTCCGGCAGCAAATAATGTACGGGGTGGGAGGGAGACGCAACTTTAAGAGGGGATAAGCCACAAGATAGACACCAAACCTGTCTACAAATCCTATTTAATGCCAGATTTTCAGCTTGTGATGACTGAAGGGAAAGGCCAGCATTTTGTCTAAGCCATCTGTACACGGCTCCTTTTGTGTTGTTTCTCTTTGAGTATTTATGCCGCTTTGCACAGCAGCACAACTGAGCAGGCAGCGAGCACCACGGCTTCAAAGGAGAACGACTGCTGTTTTTAGAAGCACTGTCAAGAATTTATTGCTAATGCATTTTGATAAGTTATGAAAAGAGAATGAATCATTGCAGGTAAATTTAGTTCAAAAATTAGATTTTCTATTCCTTCATCGAAAACCAAGTAAGCTCTCAGCAAGCACAGAACTGCACAGGAGCAGTTCTTGTGTTCAATGGAAGCAAGTACTTCAGTTTAAGGACAGAGCCCTCCAGAGAGTCGGATTAAAGGTGAAATCAACATCTAACTAATCAGTTTCCCTTATTTATTTTCCTCCTCAGAACAGACTGAATACAATAAAAGTCATCTAGGAGCATTCAAAATTAAATGCAAAGGGGATCATCTAAGAATGCACATACATCCATGTGTATTTGAAGAGCAGGGCTGGGATTTTGGAACTGTTTCAGGGCAATAAATAGAGAATCTATCTGGAAATGGGGGAGGAGCAGAAAGCATTAAGAAAAAAACAACAAAAACAGTGTTCTTGTAAAGTCCTGTTTGCCTGTTTTAATCCAGTGTATAAAATTTCTGAACTAAATAAATTTAAAATGCACCTAAATAGCAGAGACGAAGCTAAAACCAGCTTCTGAGTCAAGGGAATTGTATTCCTATTTTGTTAGTGTGACTTCTCAGAGATTTAAAATACAGACCCTCCTCTGTGAGCGATGTGCTGCAGAAGTGGTAGGAGGTTACAGCATGACTCCACGTGTAGGACCAAGCTCCATCAAACTGTCCATGTGTCACCTGAGTTATGGGCCAGTGAAGGAACAAATCCAGAGTGGGAAGTGGGTGTGCTTAGTGCAGCCTTAGATGTGTGTGCTCTAACAGATAGCTGTGAACATCTGGCAACACAGAACACATCTAGGATGAGGGAGCATAAAAGGAACAAACCCAAGCATCCTTTGAGTTTACAGAAATAGCAAACTACCACCACAAGCACTGTGTTGGTAACGCTGCCCCTGCATGAACTACAGCACTGTGCCCAGCAATAGCATCAGCTCCCAGGGGGGCTGGGCATCTCCTACAGACACTTCTGGAGCTGCATTTAAAAAGCTATTGTCACACCCACACTGTAGCTGTAGGCCAGCAGAAACCTTAATGGAGGACACAAACACATATTTCTCTACCCCAGAACACTCCCCAGCCTTTGAACACTGCTCAGCAATATAGGAGACACTGCTGGGACACCTCTCTTGCTGGCTCCAGACATGCATATCCAGAAGCAACCCACCAGCAAAGCCATTTCAAGCTCCAGAACTGATTTCCAAATTTTGGAACATAATGGCTGGACAGGACAGTGATGCAGGATGTCCTGTCATGTTCTTTCTCCCCCTGCCCCAACCCCATACTCAGTCAGGAGTCTGGAAAGAGGGAGGTGAGTGGACAACTAAATCCTCATACCCATTTTCCCATTCCACTCCAGTTGAAAGGAAAGGGCCCAGCCCCAGCAGTCAGTGTGAGGGACAGGGCATTTGTTGCAAGGGGGCTGGGTTGAGGGCCAATTTAAAGATTATGGGAGGAAATTCTCTCCTTTGGGGAAATCAGGGTAGTAGGGACAACAAAAGGAACAGGTCTGGAAAACAGCAGAGGAAGCAGAAAAAGTGAATGAAGTGTCAAACAGAGCCCACATGGGACCATAAACCAAGAAATAATTGTCTAATCCAATGGAATGTGGTCTGGGTTTAAAGCAAAATTGAGGCAGTTCAGAAGACAGACACAGGTTTTAAGCATTGAAGAGCAACACTCACTAGAGCTCCTTGACTTCGTTGCCCACTCTGCCAAGGGTAGATGAGGTGGGCATAGAGCAGAGGGGGCCAGAGACTCTGCAATTCAGAGTCATGCTTTTGAAAGCCCAGAGTATTTCAGCACAGAGGCCTGAGACCAGAGTTTGTGTAACAGAAGAAACAAATGTGGAAACAAGTGAAGCAAAGACTGCTTACAGCAGGGAGGAAATGCAGGCATTGGGCTTCAGGGGAGCCCGCATTGCTAAAGAGCAATCACTTGATTGCACGAAGGACGAATGCTGGGAGATGTCTGACTCTCCTGCCTGCTTGAGATGCTCAGCACACAAACAGCCCTGGCTCAGGGGGCCCCAAACCACGGCTGCATTCCCCACACCAGTGGCTGAAGTGAATGCAGCCTCTCTCACCTATTTCCCCCTCCTAACTGAGCCGAGCTGAATTTGTGATCATCACGCATGCCTTGTATCCCTTGCAAGCTGAAGCACTTTTCCTGCTTTTCCAAACACGTCAGCTAGGATCAGAGGCTGCTCTGCCAACCCTTGAGTTCAAAACCTGGAACACGGACGTCGCCCATGGAAACATGGAAGGAACACGAGGTCCATTGCTTGCCCCCAAGCTACAAGCTGCCAGACTGCCTTCCTGACTTTCTACCCCTGCTCATAAACACAGCTGGAATTCTCACAGCATCATCTACTGGCTGCAGAAGCTGGAGCTTTAATGATAGCATGAAATTTAACATCACACTTGGTCAAAAAGGCAAGCAATGCAGTTGTGAGTTGGCACCATTGCAAGGCGCTCAGCTGGTATTTTGCCCCCTGCACTGGAGAATGGCAGAGGCAAGCCCAACCACTAGAGACCTGCACAGACACAGCTTGGGTGTAAACCCCCTTGGCCCCTGACTGCTCAGGGCAGAGTTGGTGTGTGATGGTGAAAGCCAGCCTCTCTGCTGCCATGGCAGTGGCATGACATGCCAGCAGCCTCCAGGGTAACAGAGGAAGACATTTTTTACCTCTCCTCTATTGCTTTAAATGTGTATCTCCACACACCATCCCACTGTCTGCCCTTCAAGGTCACATACATGCGCCACTGAGGCAAGGGCTGGGACAGACAACCACACTGCTGGCAGCATGGATGTTCTTCCCACTTTATGTCTTTTAAAAGCTGTTAACTTGAAGCAGAGGGAAAAAGAATCAATAAACTGAGGAGTTGCAATCTCTTCTGGGTATCTTAAGAGCTTGGCTTTTGGCTATTTTCAGCAAATTAGTGTGGGGCTCTTACACACTTATTTCTGCTCTCTGTGAGGTGAAAGCAGGATGGCCGCCAGCTCCGTGACTCATACAAACACAGGGGAGGAAACATAAAACAAGCTGCCTGCTTGCTCTTTCCCAGGGCTTAATCACACCCTTTGTAACTATTTGATGTGCCTGCTCCAGCACATCCAAAGTTGCAGCATGGGAACAAGCGGGCCTGGGGCTGGGCTTCAACAGCTTTCGCACAGAATTCCTGCCAGACCCCCATCTCAAACTTCCCACTGAACAGAGAGAGGAAAATAGAGATCTGTCTGCACTTTTGAGACAGTAGCTCTCAACAGTCCCTGCCAGCTGGACAGAAATAACTGTTATGTTTTGTTACAAACCATTTTTGGCTAGGACACACAAGAAGATCCATTCTCATCCATCACCTCCATGTACCAACCTAACAAGTACCTACAGAGCTGTTCCTCCCAAAGTCTCCGAATCCTAAGCCATAGACAAGTATTTGTACTGGATTCAAGTTCAGGCACTCGGCAAAGATGTGCTGGAGGTGCTTGACAAATGTTCAATATTTATGATTTGGCCTTATTGCCAATTCTTGTCTTCTGTCTTTTTCTGAAGATCCAAGTTTCTGGGGTCCTAAGGCAGGGCAAAAGTTTCAGCTTAAATTTATGTAAAGAAATGAGCAATTCCTATCCATCACAGCTGCAAATAACCAAAAATACCCTGAAGGAGATGAGTCTCATTTAAAAGCAGAAGAAAACAGAACAGAAATAAAAATACACCAAGAGCTTTTAATTTTAGAGTCCAACTCAGCTTCTGAATGCCTCAAGTTTAGCAAAGCAGCTCACTGCTATTCCCTCTAAGCTTTCCTTTGGATGGCTGGCATCAGCTCTCTCTACAACTTTATTGAGTAAAACAATGGTGAAGTAAAACCCACTGAGTCTCATATGGGGACATGAAGAGATGGCACTGAGGAAAGGGACAGAGGGATCCCATGTTTTGTTCCCTGGGACAGTGATATCCTGGGAAAACACTCCGAAAAGGAATCTTCCTGCAGCCCTAGGGATGGCAGGGGCAGGGTATATTCTTCCCTGGACAGAGAGCTTCCTCCTCTGGAGCACAGGAGTGCAGTGCATCTTTTCCCAGCACCTACTGGTCCCTCTCTTGCTGTGATCTTCTAAGTGCCCACTTCCACATCACAAACTCTGCTGGATTTCTACTATCCCTTCACAGTTCTTCCACACAAGAAAACTCCCTCCAGACTCAAAGCAAAACAGCAGCAATGTACACTTGTGCTGGAGGTGTTAGAAACACCACAGTGAGCAGGGAAGAAAAGCTCTATTCCAGGGACCACTTCCTGCCAGGTCCTGCAGTGCAACACAATTTGGGTGCCTCTGCCAGGGACAGTAGCAAGAGGCTTCCAGGAGCTTAGAGAGCCCTCACTTGCTCACCAGCTTTACTGCTGGGCTCCTTGCTTGCTTCCCTGCTCAGCATGAGTTAATTATTCCCACCAGAGCGTTGTGCTTGCCACACTGGGGCATCTGGAAGAAGCATTCACACAGGGCAGTGCTGTGACTTGGTGCAAAGGGGGACAGAAGAGCAAGCTGAACTCAGCAGTTCTTCTAAGGCAACACACACCAGCGTATCCAAAAGCTGGCTCCTGCCTTCCCTTCCAGCTACTGCCATAGCTCTCACAACCCCACACCAGGCCAGGCGAGGCTCTGTCCAGGGCTCTGCGCACCTCCAGGCTCCTGCACCTTCAGCTGATGTCCCAGAACATCCCCTGGAACACTGACCAAAGGAAGGGGACAAGCCTATCAGCACCCCACTTCACCCAGCTCTCAGGACTGCCAGACCTCTGCTGATACCCAGAGCCCAGCAGCAGCAAACCTCTGCAGTGCCACGCTCCAACACCAACAGCTGCAGCCTTCATCACTGCCTGAGGATTATCCTCCTCTGACCCCGCCAGCTCCTCTCTGTGATCTGCCCACCCCACTCCACAGCTTGGCACCAGGCCAGGCTCCCCTGCCTCCAATCTCCGTTACTCCATCTGTCCAAGTCCTGGCCTTTTCCAGCACCCATCTGATGTACCAGGGGCACAGCCGCTCAGCCCCAGAGCCTGCCACCCATCAGACAGCTCCCAAAGGGCTCCTCAGGGGCTCACAGATAGTGACAAAACAGAGTTTTGAACGCCATGCTCCTTGAGACCACTCATTTTTCCCTCCCCCCGTCTGTGTGCACACAGGGAGCCAAGAGCCTCACTCCCTCGCTATTTCTGGATGTGGGCAGACCCTCCTCTGCCTCTGCTATTGAAGATGTCTGACATAGCAGACAGGCCAGCGCCTGGCATTTGGTTACCTTTCACACTCTCTGTTTAGCTTCTATCCAGAGATAACAGATCCCTGCCAAGAAACTTAGTTGTCAAGGAGACCACTTTCAAACAACAGTTTTCGAGAAACTATGTTATTATCTAGGGTAGCACACCTCCACTGTGGAGCACTAGGGTTAACTGCCTGTTAGCTCTGCCTTAGTTAAAATACAGCCTCAGAGAGAGAGAGAGAGAGAGAAAATCAAAATGAAGTTGGCAGCATAACCAAGTCCCAGAGTTCATAATTTCACATACATACAGGATTCTCTGGAGGCAAGGCAAGGTCACCAAAGAGAGCTGTGCTCCTCCTAGTGTCACAGCTCCACCTCCCCCTCACTCTCTTACACTGATTTTATAATCCAAATTCAAGCCAAAATGCAAAGAAACAGATCCTAGCCTTTCACTAACATTGACTGCGTCTCCTCTGGGAACTACATATTTCAGGTGGCAATATTTAACCTAGAAACAAATGAAAGCAGAAGCAGCTGTACAGGGAGAGCACAAGACCAGACAGGTGGGTTGGGATGGTGCTGAGGAGAGGGCTGGCAGGCGCCTAATGAAAGATATAGCCGAAGGGCATGCAAAGAGTTTCACTCTATGGATGCAGTTTTCTAGCTCCCACTGCATGTTTCCTCCCAGTCCTGGTAGAGGACAGATCTCTAGGGCAATAAAAGCTCCTTTTTTATTTGCCTCTGCCTTCAGCAATAACAATTCCTATTTTCTCTGTTTCCTCCTTCAGACACTGGGTTAGCTAAGAGGGAGAAATCTGTCAATTCCACCCCTCTTACACTATAAATAAAGCTTCCTCACAGCGGCATTACGAGCTACCAATAAGTTCACCAACAGTGAAAAGGCAGCCAGAGAACAGCAGCCAGGAACAAAGAGTGCATGTGGGTAATAGAGAAGAGTTACCCTGCACGTAATCTTCAAAACCAGCCAGAAATGAAGCAGTTGCAGGAAAGGCATTTGCAAAACTACCAGGTGTCAGCTGATCTATTTCTAATTGCCTGAAATGACAGCTCCTGACAGCACAAAGCTAATCTTACATCTCTGGAGAGGAGTTTCAAAGGTAGGAGATATTTCCTGGCACAGGGAAAAAGCTGAGTTGGGAATTCAGGTTATAAGGCACATAACAGAGTGGGAGCCATTTTAAGGTCTTCAATCACTTACTACAACACAGAGCTTTATTTGGTGCAGCCTCTTCCGTAGAAAACACGTAAAAATAGCAACTGGTGAGACATGAAAATCAGAGATAGTGAGCTTGTGCCAGAGACATTTAAGGGCAACGACGATCTGCTGTTATGGCTTCAAGCAGTGATTTAAGACTCCATAATTAATTCTTTGCTCTATGCTGGCCATGAATGAGGAGGGGAGTATCAAGGGCTATAGTTCCATCTTCAAGATAAAGCAACCCTGAAAACACGCTGGATGTAAAGGAACAAAATTTAGCAAAGAACTCAGGATATGAAGTTGAGAGTTTCATTCCATACCAAGTTTTTGCTCAGTCTCCTACTATAACAAAGACCTAGACAATGAAGCTTCTTCTGCAGTTTGTCTAGAGATCAAATTCAGCACCAATTTATCACATGGCAAAGTCTTCCCTGAAGAACCTTCCACTAAAAGAGCAGAAAGTATTAGCAGCTAAATTCTTTTTCCTATATACATTTATTGAAATCTGAATTCAGCCTATAGGGTCAAACTAAAGCATACAATAAAAATTTAAGCCCTGATTTTCTTCTCTCCCCACCCCCCCTTTTCTTTTTCAGGAGATTGGTCACTATGTTTTCACACTTTCTTCTCAGCAATGTGCATTTAGGATCTCTGTCAATTTGTACAAACTCTAAAAATTATCACACTGAGAGGCTCTCTATGCCCTTGGCACCATGGTGATTGCATGGTGACTCCCTTAACCTAAGTGGTATGGTTTTATCCTGGGAAAACAGATTCACAGCCCAGCACCAAAAGACCATTTGGTCCCTTATTGGGCCACTGGAGGCCCCTAGAATTAATGCTGAGTGAAGGGAGAAAGTAACCTTAGAGAGAAAACAGCAACTCCAGAAATATGTCTCCAGTGAAACAGTGGGTCTTAGAAAAAAAATGGGGAAAAAAAGGTAAAATCTGTCCTCCTCTGTGCTGAATTCTGTGTTTTTTAAATATCAGATAAATCCACAGAGCAGTACAGAAGACAGAAATCCACTATGGCCAAGACTGAAACATTCTGAAATTTGACTTTCTTTGGAGTTGAAACAAAGGACATAAAACCTCTGAAATTATTCACAAGAGGAAAAATCTAAAAATATTTCAGGTACTTAGGTACAGGAACAGCAAGTAGAAAGTATGCAAAACATTTCAAAAACTTCAAGTGCTCTGTTCCAGAAAAGAAACATCAAATCTCGATATTTTTCCTTTACCATGGAAAATCGAGGCAATGCAGTCCTGTGAGTTACCCCACTCAGATGGAAAATCATCAAAGGTTTTTGCTACAGCTCTGCTCATCAGGTGTTTAAAACAGCTTCACCCATGCCCTTTGCCTTCCAGAGCAGGATGCTCTGGCCTGAGAGGCCAAACCGTTGGCCAAGAGCAGCAGAGGCAAACCTTTCCTTGTTGGACACCAGCAGAGGACACGTGTGTGCACGAGGGAGAGGCGGTGCCCGAGCAGATGGACAGGAGCAGGATTCCATCCGACAGCACCGGAAACCCACGGCCAGGCCTGGCTGCCCCAACACGCACAGGACAAAGGCGAACAAGCTGGAACCCAGCCGGGAGCACTCTGCCAAAGCTGTTTGCCAGAGGGAAATCCCAAAAGACTATGGCCTGGAGCCAAGGATGTGGGGACAGAGAGTTAAAAAAGTCCATCTGAAGTTGACCGAATTTCCTTCTCCTCCAATTGCTCTGCAGTGTCCTCAGGACGGGGTGTTTCTGCGGAACAGGTGTCAGGATGAGGAGTGGAGCTCCTTTGGAAAAACCCAGGGGAATGGGCAGAAGTATTTGTGAGGATTTCTCACCCCAACAGAAGCCACTCCTTGCTTTAATGACAAATGACCACACAAACCACTGTTTCCACATGAAAAAATGCCACTGTCTTGTGCACCTAAGCGATATATATGAGCAGCAGCACCACATAAGGACTTAGGAAAGATTTGGTGCCAAGATGGACACCAAGCAGCTGGTTCAGGACCACAAAACAGGGCTGGATTTTCCACAGAGTGGGAAAGGACCCACCCAATCCAAGTAATTTCCAATCTGGGAAAGTACAACAAAACCAGAGTTTGGTATCCACAGTTCACACCAGGACTTGGCCCCCTTTGCTCAAAAAAAGCCCTAGAGATACTCAAACAGAAAGAAATGATACAGGAAGATCAAACAAAACCAATTAGCAGACTCCAGCCAGAAGGCAGAATTATCCTTGCCATTACTGGTATGCTGAATTTCAGCTGCAGATGAAGGCTGCAGACTTTGACAGTAGGAGAAAATCAGCTTCGGGGCTTCCAGCAGGCGGGTCCCAAACCACACAGATTTATTTAACAAACAAAATACACTACAACTGGCATTTTCTCTTATCACTGTTAAGTGGGGATTTTCCGATTTGTTTTTTTTTAACTCTTTGTAGTTTCCTAAAAAATTCCAGGGTAGGCACTGACTTTCTTAGTGAATATATAGCCTCCAGTAAGCTTGTTTCTCCCATCCACCTTTCACAAGCCCTGGAGCAGTTAATATTCTTTTTTAAAGTTAATTGAGTTGGGCTGAATGAGCAAGACGTCAATCAGCAAAGCATCAGCATGTTCTGAGGGCTCAAAGATCCAGAGTGGTGGGGCAGAAATGAAGAGTTGAAAAGGATGTGACATATCCATCCCCAGGACTCAACAGATCACTGTCATGAGACACCGCTGGTCTTTCTTTCCATGGCTAGTTATCCATGCTCATGTATATGTGTGGGCAGACACCAATCCCCTCTCTCAAGATGCAGAGCAAGTAGTAATCCCAAAATAGCTCCACTGATATCCAAAAGATTTCTCCACAAGTAAGGTACAACTCAGTGAGAGCAAGAACATCAAAGATAGCCTATAGCAAGTCTGTAGCTCTCCTATCCCGAGCTGATTTATTAATTTCTTCTGTGCTGGTGATTATATAGAGGGGGAAGGGGATGAGGAGACAGAGACAAGGCCCTTGTGTGCAATGAAATTAAATGCACAGCAGCAGCCATCATTAATGATGCATTATGGAGTAACAAAGGGAGCCTGGTTGATTGACACTTCCTAACAAGTTGTGTATAATAAACACTTCTCTCTAAACAGAAGGTTCCTCATTATGGGATATGTTCCCCCTCATGTTAATGATGATGTTTATTGTCATAAACGCACCCCACTTGAAAGGGGAGAGGCACCCAAAATAAAAGGAGGATTGACTGGGAGATGCTTGACTGAAGAAGCCACGAGGCCACCTCACTGAGATCCATACACAGCAAAATGCACAAGGCTGAAAAGTCATCCAGGAAAATAAATGGCTGCAAGACAAGTATGAAGATCAGGGGCATGGATGCTCTGGATTTAGCTTCCTCAAAGCAGGATCTGGACCGTATTTTTATGATCTTCTCTAAATAGATGAGTATTAGCGCAGAACCTTGGTTCCTCACATTGCATATCAGCTTCTATGTAGAGCACAGAAGCTGTCTGGGGAGCCTGCTCAGGCGTACAGGCAGCCCTGCTCACCCACATGCTCAGAGGAGCACCCCGACACAGGAGACAGGCTGTTTTCCTTCTCTCAGCACCAGCCTGACTCAGGGGCTGACAGAGCAGGTATGAAAGCCTCAGCACCTAACCAGGACTGCCTACTCTGCACTGGTGGGGATCAGCCAGTTCACGCTGACACATCCCTGACCCCCAAGTTCTCACTTGCCCTCAACAGCTCATCCTTCTCTCCCCTGATAACTTTTAATACAATCACTGTTACCTCCATCCCTCATTCCTCTAGCAGTACTCCCTTACTCTTTCCATTTGACCCTAAAGATTAGCTCTGCACAGAGCTCATGACAGTCCATGGGTGACAGACTACAAGCCACACTGGTTGGGTTCAAGACACACTCCCTGAAGCAGGTGGAGTCTAAGTAGGGTCTTCACAGGACTAGGACACATCCCAGGCCACTCAAGCCATGTAGAACTGCACCAGTTCAGGTCTCCCAAACCCTATCTCACCAGCAGAGAATTTATCTCCAATAGAAACAGTCATCTAGTGAGGGACAGAATTCTCTTAAAGGTAATATTATCTTTCCTTGCAGGGTTTGAACACCTTTTGCTCCTCAGGACAGAATCCAAAATGAAACAGGATGAAGGGACACAAGATCAAGAAAAGGAGAGGGGTTATTCCTAACCAGTGTTCACATTCAGAAATGTATCTGAGCAAGCACCCCAAACAAGCCCATTTCCAGACAGCTCTACAGGCCAGAGGTTAGGCCCTGGAGCATGTCATGTGGAAGGTTGCTGGCAGACATTGAACAGAGGGTGTAAACTCTGAGTTTCCCAGAGAGCAATTAAAAGAGAAAGGCAGGAAATTAGCAGCTCTGTAATTAATGCCAGTGAGAAGTCAGAACAGAGGGTGACATCACCACAGCTAATTACAACTAGGGGGAAGGGTAGGACTAATCGTTATCCTGACCCTGTGATCCATATCTGACTTGCTTCAATTGTGCTCCTGGCCAGAGTTCCCGGGATGAGCATGATTCCCATGGCATGTTTTTGGCTCTGTTTGTCCCAAGCACATGTGAGGCCCCAGCCCCATATCACATAGTTATTAAAAAGGAGAGTAGTCAGGAATGAGTCTGCGGACAGATCATAGGGCTGCCCATGGGTCTTTCAGCAAGACAGTCCCTTAAAGCTTCTGTTGTAATAAGATCCTGAAAGGCACAGAGGAGCTGCCAGGCCTGACCTCTCTTCCCCTTCCCGCATTTAACTGCCCAAATCCCTTTTTCCACACCCACCCCAGAGCTGGCATTACTCCAGCAGTCAGAAATAAGTAGACATCTGGCACCAAATGCAAGTGAAGCACTTCTGCACTCCTTGTGCCAAGACAATTCTCCCCAGGCTGTCACCATCGGTGGCCTGGAAGCTGCTATTTCCACATGCACACAGGGGATGGATGGCAGGGCTCTATAGCTCATTGCCATTGCTGGGTAGATGGGTCACAGTGCAACAAAAGCCAGAAAAGGCAGGAGCTGCTTAAGGAAGGTCTGCTCTCATGTGCCAGCCAGACCTGAGAAGACACTACTGATACATCTTGTTGCCCTGATGCTATCAGTGTTCTGGGATGAGCCCATGAAAGGAAGGAACTCTGTGCCACCATAGGAAAAAGTCAAAGGTATGTCCAGATCTGAAAAGCAGTGATAGTGTTACACAGGGTCACTAAAACTTCAGGGTACCAAATTTTCAGACATGGTCTTCAGCTGCCCCGTTCAGCCATTGCAGCTGATCCTAACAATCTGTTTAACCCTCTGACTCAGTGGCATTTAGCTCTCCCACTGCCATGCAAAAGGATACCAGAAAATTGACAAGTGGTCTGCAGGAATGCAACACTACAGCAAAAAATCCCTCTGAAACAGGAACTGAAACAAAGCAGCCAGCATACTGTAGCTTGTGCCCTCCACCACCCTGAAGGGACACACATCCACTCTGCAACGTAAAGGAAATGATTTCCAAGGTTGTTTCAGTGAAATGGCATATCAGTGGTGGGAGCTGTCAGTTCCAAGGAAAACTAAACATGGTCAAAAATTAACCAGACAGAAAAAGAAAAGCCACATCCAGAGGAAAGGGAAGGGGAAGTTGCATTGTCTTGGTTTTATTAAGATTGTTCTTTATGGAACATATGACGTTAGTATGTGGAGTCACTATTTTGGCATTGCACGAAAGCAACAGGCTCAGTGCAGGTGCAGAGAAAGTAACCAGTTTCTGATGAACTCTTCAGGGTGAACCTCGTGCAGCAAGTTAAACCTGACAGCGTAAAGAAAGGAAACCCACCATACAGAATTTTACTTTGAGTCTTGATACAGGAGGTGTTAGTAACACACAAAAATTATTTTTAAATGCTTTTCTAAATCACTGTGTATATGAAGCACACCTGCCAAAAATATTTAACTATTATATTGAAATATTGTCAGAGACTGCACATATTATACATTAGTGAAAATTTCTTGGTAGCATTTAGATACGCTTCAATAATGCTTCAAAGATTAAAAACATGATGAAAATCTACAGCGTGGCTTCAAAGTAAGACATCAGTCAGTTTATACAGAAAACCACAGTAACAGACCTGTAATACCTAACTGCTAGTCTGCAAAGGTTCATTACAAATTCCTTTTAAAATCTTTCTCACATCCTTCTCCCCTTTCCCTATTCTTGTTTTCAAAAAGACTGCAGGAATCCTCTGGATTAAGGGAGAACTCATAGTCCAGTAGCATGCAATATTCAGTCAGTCCTAAGGCTATTACAGCACGCTGCTCCCATGCAGAGATAAGCAGTGGGTTAGAAAAATATCTGAGCAGTTCCAAACATCAAGATGATTTCACACCTCGATGGAAAATATGCAGGCTAATATTGCAGCAGTCATTATGGCATTCAGCATACAGTCATGCTAAAATCCACAGAAGAATACAGCTACATTCCTTCATAGGATTAGAAGACTGATCCATACGCCACTGAAGCCAATAAGATTTTTTTCCATTAAGTGGGAACTGGGTTGGATCCTATAAAACATTTACTCAGTGAGCTTTCACGAGACACAGAAATGCAGAACAGCTCCACTGTCAATGCTGAGATACACCAGCACACAGTGATTTGCAATGCAGACTGCACGTGCTTATTTTCTTTCCTACTAGAAGGAAGAGCTGATTGCAGAATGGGGTAGGTAATGAGGTTACATAGCTGGGCACTGCAAATAATAAATAAACAGGAATAAATACATGAACTCATGACCATCTAAGGAATAAAGCTAAGGTAAAATCAATAGCACCACTTTTGCATATGCCAGGAAGGTCATGCATGCAGCTTTTGAGAGCAGTCACATGTTAATGCAATGTTTTGAAAAGAGAGTTTAGATGACATACACAAGCAGTCCTAGCAGAATGCAACAGTTCTTAAATAGCTTTAAGTGGCAAGTTTTTGTAGCGTGTAGACTACTATTTTAATACCTCTGAGCACACAGGCTTCTAAAGCCACAGAAACACACTAAGGCAACCTAACACATATGTATGGCCTTAAAAATCAACCCAGCCATCTGTGTCACCTGCTGTTGGACGTGAGGAAGCTGACCCAGTGTGTGTTTGAAAGTGTCACTCAAAGCCCTGTGGTGGGTGCTAAGGCGACAGGGGCAGAGCGAGGGCTGGGGCATCAGAAATAGAACTGGAATAGAAACCCAGCAATGTCTGTGTGTGTGTGTCTGTGTCTGTGTCTGTGTATGTGTGTGTGAAGAGTTTGGCAGGAGGAAAAAAGCCATCACTGAACATTGTGTTTAGCCTTCGCCTAACAATCCTGGCCAAAAGATATTCAACTTCAGCAGATTTCCAGTGTGGGAAGTCTATTTCCACCCTGAAGTTTTACAGAATGGACACCAGAGGCTGAACTTCCTGCCACGGAAAAAGCCATTTCAACAGAAATCTAATGAATGGCTGATGATATTCCTGTCTACTAATAAGTATTAGATAAAATTGGTGAAAAGCAATTAGCAGAGAGGATAGTGGATGGAGGAGGGGAAGGTAGAGAAACACACAAGCAATCAGGCCCACAAACAAATAGCTGTTCATGTTTGGTCATAATGTTTGTTCCAGCAAAACAAGCTTTGTGAATTACACATTTTGGATCAAAATCCTTACAAAAGATTGTGCCCCACAGTCTGCTACAGAGCACACCCCTGGCTGGTCTCAGAGAGAAGGACCTGTGCTGTACAAGCCACCATTCAGACACTGGTCAAACAGCAGCATTACCTTCCTGTTAGCAGAACTCTTGAGTTTCATATCCAAACCCCTTGAAAAAGAGAGTCTGAGAAGGGAAGTGGATAATACACTTTAAATTCCACTGCTTACCCATGAGTAAGGGTTTTTTAAGAAGCCAGAAAACATGCATTTATCTCTTTAACATTTATCTCTTTAACATACTTGGAGATTCTTTTAGTTAAAGTGCTGGAGACAAGGGCTCAGCAAATGAAGATCGAATGAGAAGGTATTGAGCTGCAAAATATAATGGCAGCCACATCAAAGAAGCTCACATGAGTGAAAAAAGCCAAGCAGTTGATCTGTCTCCACAACTGAACGGCTGTGGCATTTATTTTTAAACACTGTTATTGCTCATGATACTTGCATCTACTTTTCCTCTCTCACCCACACTGGAGCAGCTGCCCTGCTTGTGTGAAAAAGGAACTTATGAGCTCCAGCACTCATTAGGATGATGCCTCACACAAGCAGGCTCTGACTGGGATGCCAGTGCAACAAGTCTGTGCAAAAAGGCAAAAATGACAGGGTGGGAGAGAGATCGTGGCAAAGAAACAGTCAGTGTTCAACACCACTAGAAAAACAATCCTGGGTCAGTTCACTGACTGATGAACGGGCTGTCTGACAGTGACAAGGAGTAGAAACTTCAGAGGCAAGTGTGGAAAGGCAGAGTAGCCTACAGCAATACCTCCTCTGACACACCTTCCCGGGCTTTCAGCAGTGTGTGGCTTAGAGGTTTCTGCATGCAGCCTTGTAAATGCTAAATAGTCACTTAACAGGCAAATTGTCTATGAATTTGCACAACTCCTTTTAAACCCATTTGTATTTTAACCTCCATGTGTCATGGGGCAATAAGCTCCGTGCTGCAACTATGGGTCATGAGAAATGCTTGTATTTCAGTGGCCACCTGCTAAGTTTATAGGTGCCTGTAATTCTTCTGCAGCATGGAAGATGATCAAAATTCATATTATATCACCCTTTCCATCCCACTCACTGCCGTTCCTATCAGGGGAAAAAGGAGTAAAGCACACAGAGGAGACTCCTTCTAGACCACAGTCGCAAATGCCATGAGTCAGTTCATTATTTTCAGCCGTTTTTTCCTAAAGGAGTATCTTAACAGTTTGGGCTGCTCTATGACTGCTTTAGAAGGAAGAGAAAGATTATATTCTGACCTAGGCCTGATGATCAGAAGAAAATCTTCACTACCAGACAATGACAAGTCTGGGCAGAGTGCTTCTGTAAATGGTATGAGTATTATCAGTCCAGACAAGTCCCACTGCAGAACAGAGACTGGGGCAAAGAGAAGAAGGCACCAGGGCACACACATCCCTTCTGGCACTGCTGGCTAACAAACCCTGCTCCAGGGGAGAGAACTGACAAACTATGTCTGGCTTGTGCATTGCTAAATTAAAGTTGATATATGGGAGATTTGTAAGAAGAGATGTAATGGAAGAATGTTGTCAGGACTAGAGGGAAGATATGCGAATTTGTTAGCAAAACCCACTTTCCCTGTCCATCCCACCCTGCTATGTATCAGTCAGACTAGAGCTACAATCACCTCAGAGAAGAAGGAACTGCCTACTGAGCCCACCCCTCTGCCTGTAAAGCCAGCTGTCTGGTTGTTTCAGGAGAGGATTTAAGACTCTGAGGTTTCTCCTAACTGCTACCAGAGACAGCAGAAGAGGATCATTCCTCACAGCCTGTGGGGTGGCACTCCCCAGAACCTTCTTCCATCCTGGATCTCAGCAGCACTGAGCACCAATGTTCTCCAAAGCAGTGCCCAACAGCTCTGTGGTTCCCTACATGGTGGCTGGGACGTTATGCTTTGTGGAGGACAGTAGCTACTCTCATTCCTGAGGAGCCATCTGACAGGGGTCTCACTGGGAATCTGGGTGCAAACTCCTAAGGCCAGACTCTACCCCTGACTGGAGAGGTCTGTGGGCCAAGCAGTGGCTTCCTGGACACTACTGCAACCCTTTGTTTGCTCTTCCTAGAAGCACCACATGGGTCTGCAGCAAGATCTGTCTTGAAAGGCAGCAAGAAAGGAGAGCAGTGTTACACAGAGATTTCACTTCCATGAAGCCAGCAGCATTATGGGTTATTCGAAGCAATTTTTCCATCCAGGACATTTCAGGCCCAAGGCTAGCACTTCACAAAAGGACAGAGAACAATACTTCACAGGTTCTGTTTTCCAGCCTTTTCTTTCAAGAGTTCTCTAAGTCCCAGCACACAGTAGAGTCCAGACTTACTAGTGTTGCATACAAATCTTAACTATTAACTCAGTACTGTCCAGAGACTGATAGAGGAAAGAAAGAACAAGCCTGGCCTATTCCAAAACAAACTCTCAGTATAGGTTGCATTGCTGGTGTTCATAGTATCACAGAATCATTTAGATTAAAAAAGACCTTTAAGATCATCAAGTACAATCGTTAACCTGCCGCTACCAAGTCTGTCACTAAATTATATCCCTAAGGACCACATGTACAATCTTTTCATTATGTCCAGGTATGGTGATTCAACCACTTTCCTGGGTAGCCTGTTCCAATGCTTGACAAACATTCCTATGAAGAAATTTTCCCTAACATCCAATCTAAACCTCCCCTCATGCAACCTGAGACCACTTCCTCTTAGACTGTTGCTTGTTACCAGGGAGAAGAGACTGATCTCCACCTGGCTACAACCTTTCAGACAGTGATAGAGAGCAGTAAAGTCTCCCCTCAGCCTCCCAGTTCCATCAGCCACTCCTCATAAGACTTCTGCTCCAGACGCTTCCCCAGCTCCATTGCCCTTCTCTGGACACGCTCCAGCACCTCGATGTCTTTCTGGTAGTGAGTGGCCAAAACCGAGCACAGGATTTGAGATGTGGAGCCACCAATGCCCAGTCACTCTGCGACGGTCACTGCCCTGGTCCTGCTGGCCACACTATTCCCGATTCAAGCCAGGATACCGTTGGCCTCCTTGGCCACCTGGGCACACCTGGGTTCATGTTCAGCCACTGTCAACCAGTCCTTTTCCTGCCACCCTGCCCCAGTCCTGTAGGACTGCCTGGGGTCGTTGTGACCCAAGTGCAGAACCCAGCACTTGGCTTTGCTGAACCCTGGTCCTTGGTCCATTGATCCAGCCTGTCCAGATCCCTCCACAGAGCCTTCATACCATCCAGCAGATCAATCCTCCCACTCAACTTAGTGTCACCTGCAACTGATGGAGGGTGCACTCAATCTCCTTGTCCAGATCGTTGATAAAGATATGAAACAGGACTGGACCCGGTACTGAGCCCTGGAGAGCACCAGGGTAGGAAACTTTCCCTTCACATTTTTAACCCAGGCCCCAGGGAGGCAGCAGACTTTCCTAAGAAATGGGACTGGTCCTCATATTGTGCATTCCATTCCCTTCAGAAGGCAGTCTCCTATGACCAAGATACATCTCTTTCCCTTTATGGAAGCAGTTTTGACACAGGGCATAGCCTGACTTAATCTCAGTGACACCTCCATGCTGGAGGAACTATCATCCTCATTATTGTCCAGTTCCACTTGCAGAGCCTCACTTGTTTTATACCAGGTGAGGCAGTCACAGAGGGGATGAGCCTGCTGTGCCAGAGAGGAACTTGTCACATTGTCCCCTACCCTTTAGGCCACTGTGTTCAACCACGTGGAGAGAGAATAGGGAATCCTCCATATTGTGCATCCTATCAGCCTGTTGGGCTTGTCTCAGAGAAGAAAGGATGCAATTCCATTAGTCTCTATCTCTCTTGCTGGTTGAGCTGGCAGGGCTCAGCACCCCTCTGTGTGAACTGATCCACCACAGCCAGTTCGCCTATCCTTGAAAGTGTTGGTGTTGGTGTTGGAGGTGCTCCTGGTCATTGGTGTTCCCCAGGGGCTTCTTTTATAGGTATGTGTGGGGATGCTTGGCCACTGTTGCTCCAGGCCCTGCCCAGGTCCCATCAGCTGCTGCTGCACAAGCTGCAGGCTCCTGGAGGATCTCTCAGCTTTCCAGGAGGTTTCCCCTGTTCGGTAAAACCCCCCTGAGCACTGTACTGGAGTGTTCCACTGCAGATCATGCCAGCACTGCAGTCACTTGCCAAAGCAAATTCCTGTCAACTTAGAAGATCCTCACAAGATCTGCTAGCCAAATCCATGGTGGCTTTTCCTCTGCCTCTAGGATAGAACATGGTATGCTGTACAGTCATGTTGCACAGCGTTTGTGTTCCCAGAAATACTGCTTTAGTGAAGGAAATCAAGTAAGTTATTCAAGTTTTGCATTTTTGTGTTCACAATTATTCTAGAAAAGCAACGTGTTTCAAGGACAAGGAGAGCTCCTGAAGTTAGCACATATGATTCAGCCTTTCCCAGACAGCCCAGTAAAGTCTACCAGCCTGAATTCCTACTCACTGGGTAGACAAAGTATCCCTTTTAATCTAACCTGTTCTTTGCTCTGCTCTATTTTCTATCTCTGTAGAAACTAAAACCAACCTAGCCTAGGGAATGTGCTGCAACTTATTACTGAGAGATCTGCCACTCCCCTTTAACCACCATAATACATTTATTATAAAGGAACTTACTTTGACCTTACCTTAATTTCTTTCCTTCCATCCTGCTTGTCTCTGCTTATAGCTTTGCTTTTCAAGATAAGCAAACATAGTGCTACAGTGGCCATCTGCATAATCAGAGCAGCTTGTGGTGCTGCCAGGTATTTAATGACCAAGCAGCTCCATCCCCAGCCTCAGGAGGTTTCCTTGAAGCAATGTTCTCCCACTCTGCTGCTCACTTCATCCACAGACTAATACATATATGATGTTTTTTGGGGCTGTCTCCCATCAATTACATCCTTCTCTTTGTGTTTCTCTCCCTTGATACGCTCTTGCATGCATTACATGCTTTCATGCAGGCATCAAGCAGTCTTCTGTTCTTTAGAGGCACTTGTCTCCTCCTCTGGAGCTTAGTGACGTAGGAGTGCTGGGTTTTCCCACCTAATCCTCTTGCTAAGGGTGAATCTGTCTCCAAAGGCTCTTTGCATCATCCCAAGATGCTCCATGCCGTAAGTGAGAGAAGGGGGATCAAAACACTGCATGGAGAAACACAGGGTTCTTTATGGTGGTTATTATTTTTAATCCTGTAGTCAGAGGGTCCCTGGGGTGTGGGACAACTGTGCCTATTAGGGACACTGCATTTAACACCTTAGTCTCCATTGCTTAATATTTCAAGTGATAATTCTGAAACAAACTATTTAGCTCACAAGATTAATTCAGTACCAGCCTCTGCTCTTGCCTGTTGCTTTACCAGCCTCACTTGCCTCTCTTCTGTCAATGTTTGGCTTGTTCTTTTTCAAGCCTCTGAAGCAGCCTAGCCCTGATACCTTGCTCAGCTTCACACTCTATGCACTGTTATGATGTGGTGCTGTCTCTTGCCTTAATGTTATGTCACCAATTACAGTTTAGGGAGGTGTTTAGGGGGGCTCCTATGTTTCTATGGTTTATAGCCACAAATTAGAGAACCCCATAACTTTAAATCACATCATCATGCTCCAATGCCGCCTACAGTTACAAAGTCCCTATTTCTCCTCCACTGTGTGGGTTTGGCAAACTTGTTCCTTGCATCACCACACAAAGCCATCTTTCTTCTCTTTAGCAGCTGCCTGCTTGTTACCTTTGGTTAAGGCAGAACCATTCCCACTCAGAACAAACACTCCAGGCTTGTACACTTTATACCAGCTCCCAGATGGCCTTTCTGTGACAGCTCCTTGCTAGCTAAGGGAGAATGTCATGGAAGAATACAGAGAAGACAAGAAATCCACAGCTGAAGAATGTCCCTCATCAACCTTACCAGTGCTAGTGTGTGTCACAACCACTGGTTTATGCCTTATGACACTTTTAAGGGCCTGGAAAGGCTCATAAGGAACCATCTGCCCCTGCCTTCTGTGGCTGAGTTTATAGAAGCGTTCTCGGCCACATTTTACTAGTTTGAGAATAATGTATCACCCCCTTGGCATTTTTTAACAGGCTTTTGTTTCCAGATATGACACTTAGAGGGAAACCTAATCTTCACGCAGGCACCTGCTGACACTCAGGAGGACTCGGAGGCAGTAGATGTGTGCAGCTTCATCTCTTACTTACACACACCATCCCAGGCTGGACAGAAAGCACAGCACGGCCAGCCAGGAGCACGGCCACTTAAACCCATTAGAGGGGTCTTTGCTGTGACTAAGCAGCACAATGAGATTAGGCAGGAAGAGTGGGGGGATGGGGAGGACCCTGCAGCCCTGTGTTATAGACGCAAGATTTTAAGCACTACACATAACAAGAGCAAAGTGTGGATGGGAGTCGGGGCATGCTTTGAGTCCAGGGCACAGGATAATTTTTTTATCTGCAAGACTCCTGTTTAGTTTGCTGCAACCCTGATCATTGATACACAGGCAGTGAAGGGCTCAGCCAGGAGAGCAGAGCACAGTATCTGGGTCAGTACAGCTGAGGTGCCTACCCTGAGGCAAGGGGAGAGCATGGCTACCACAGAGATTTGTCTCCTCTTTGAAAGGGGCACAAAGGGATTCTGAACCTCCCGGATTTAAATCCTGGCAGAGGTCAGTGCCAGCTTCTTTTCAATATCTCCTAAGAAGGTCAACATGATAAAAGCTCACCCCCTCAGTACTCAAAGCGATTAGCAATCACTTGAGTAGCACCAATAGCTTCTCCTCCTCTCCCCCAGTTTTATTACCAAGCAAGCCTGTGAGCGGGTTCAAAGGAACAGATGTCTTCATTGTGCCTTCCCCCTCCTTTTGCTCACAGGAAGAGGTGGAGCAGAGAGAAATTAGTTTCCTCCAAATAATATTTTTTGCTTACTCTATCCTCTCCACTATTCAATGGTCACAGAGCTAGGGAGGAGACTGCAAACTTCTGATATTGCAGCAACTTATTCAGAGTGTGACTAAAAACTTTCACACTTGGAATACATGAAACAGCCTCTTTATCCAAATAGCACCCATGCTTTAATTCAGAATCTTTGTGGTAAAAATGATAAAAACTTGGTAAATATGTTTTACTTCATCTTTGCATCCAGCTGGGATTGGGTTTGTGGTTACTGGGTGGTTTTTCACCTATCAAGGCACACCTCAGTCTGCAATATGCAGCATTTTAGTGCTTAGCACCAAAGCATGCATGCAGTTTTGAGTGAAATTCCAGGGGCCACAAAGTATCATTAAAATGAACTTGGTAGCAACACAAAAGCACTATTAACCCAGCCCCTACTGCAAGCTCTTCTGTCAGCATCACCAAAAAATGCAAGAGGTGCAACTGAATTGCCATTGAAGCCCTGCAGCATGAGCCCAGTCTCTTTGCCACTTGGTGCCGCCTTTTGCTCAGACACAGGCAAAGGTAGGAAAGAGCCTTCCTGGAAAAAAGTGAAAGAACCTTTGGAAGAATTTGCTGACACAGCCTGCCCTTACTAACCTGAAAGGACATCAAGCCTCCTGCTTTGAAAGCACCAGCCCCTGCACTTTGAGCTGCATGAAAATCTCCTCTGGCTGGATAGAGAACAGACATTTTAAGCACAAAAGAAGCCAGAGCACAGCTGGGATCCCAACTGCCTTATTTAATAATTCCATAGAAAGAGGCACGGCAGAGTGTGCAAACACTGCCCCCTCCCCAGGCAGTTACAGAGTGTGGGGAGCACCACCCACTGTCCAAAGGATCACCATCTCCCATGGAATACCAAGGTTACCCACAACAGTGTGCAGTAGCCCAAGCCCGCCACACTTGACCTCTGCCAAATTACCAGGAGCTGTAGCAGTGCCATTGGGTAGAGACTGCTTTTCTGGCTGCTCTGCTCACAGCCACAGGAGATCTGGTTTATAGACCACAGTCCTGAACCAAACAGCAACGGGGAGGTATCCTAATTTCTAATGGAAGGTAGATAGGATTGTTAAACCATAGAGTGAGCCCCCAGAGGACAGATACTGAGAGCAACTATTGTGCCAAGCTGTTTCCCATGGGACCAGAATGACAACCCTGAGTTTCTCATCTCCACCCCCTCCTGACTCAGCAGTTGCAGAAAAAAAAACCCCCACAGTTCTTCCTATAGTTCTCTTTATTAGGGCAGAATGTAGTATATATTTCAGCAGAAGACTGACAGAGCTGAAGTTTTTCTGGGAACATGGAGAGGAGACAACTCCCACCATCCCCTGTAGACATTTCCTTCCTTTGATGCATCCATGAGTGAGGCTACTAGTACCCCATGTTCTGGCTGGTGGAGGCTGCTGGTGCCCTGCAAACATTTTGCATAAATGGCTTTTCTGACAGTCACAGACACAAGACTATAGACTCCACATTCCCCAGTGCCAAGACTTGCTACACTGTATTCCCCATAAATGCCCTGTGTGCAGTAAAAACCAGGTCTTGTTCAGCAGTTGAGATTAAGACTTCCCTATTATGGGTTACAAAATAACCAGTTCCTCCTCTTTGGGCTGTAGTCCCCAGGCACCACCATCAGAACACTTCACTTGGACTTCACCCATGTATAAACATTTAACCAGGTTTAGGGTTAAAGTGCTCCAATTTACACCATCAGCAGTAAAGTCCAAAGAGTCGTGTTGTTAAGACATACTGACTGAATTTGATCAAGCACTTCTGCTCATTCTCTGCACTCCTCAGTCTACATATAAGCAGGTTTTAAACAAACAAATGTGTGTTTACCGTGCCAGACTTTCAGGCAACTGCCCAGTCCCATCTCTGGCATGATTCTATGTATACATATAGCCTTAGAAAAGCTAATTCCAATGACTTTCTGGGAGACTGCCAAGTGTGACTGCAAAGGGAAAAATAGGTGAGCTAATCACATTCCTATTCATGAAAACAGAATTTTCTCCATCTCAGCAGAAGGTGGAAGGAAATACATTTGACCAAGAGGACCCCAGTGATCTCTATGCTGATGGTATTTGACTATAATGGAACACTTGCAGTGGGAGAAGCACACACGGGCTGTGTGTAAGCACCTCCATACGTTAACCAAGCCTATTGAAAATGCTTTTCTGTATTCCTTGCAGGCTCCCAGGCTGGCAGCACCCAGTTCTGGACACACATCTCCCATGCCTCCCTGGTATCATGGCACAAGACCTCTGTGTGCACTCCTCATCCCATCACTCTGTCAGACCTTTGCCACATCAAAGGGAACTGTACCTGACGTGGCTGCAGTTAAAGATATGGATGGCAGAGCCAGCCCAGCATTTCTATCAAGTTATTCCTTCTCTCAACCCAACTGCCAGCTGAGAGTTCTGGAAAATGTTTTGGCACCAGTCTTAGCTGAATCATCTAGTAATATAAGCCACATCTGTTCCACACACATGATCTGGAAAACATCTTTTCTTTAGCAATTTCACAGGAGGAGAAGGTAAAATTGATAGCAGCTTGGCTTATGGCCTTGAGCATGCTGCACACCAAGGGAATTGGCTTTTCTAGTCCTGATTGCAAAAGGGAAATCAATCCAGTTTATTCTTCATAACTCACTAAACCACCTCAACTATTACTAGAGACAGTGAGCAAATCCCTGCCAAACCCCTCAACAGAGGAACCTCCAGAAACAAATAAGACAAACCCTGAGAGACTGTCAGCAGGGATTTTTGCTGAGATGCAAAGAGAAACAATCAAAACACCAAGCAACTACAAACAGTCCAGTCTATGGTTAATACAACCCAATGAAAGTGAAAGTTAACAAAGCAGCAGAAGGCACAAGACTACTAAAAATGATTCTACTACTAATTTCCTGAAAACATCTTCAAAGCAAAGGTTGCAGTTTTCAACCGATCTTTACACAGACTGGAGTACAACAGGGCTCCGTCCCCAACCAAGAAGTCCTAGAGGTACTGGCAATATAAAACAAAAACCTCTATTTCAGCATGAAAAGCTGGCTTAAGTATTACAGCCAACCATTAACCTGACCCTTGTGGGATGGCTCTGCTGGATGTGGATCAGGTGCAATAGCACTGCTGCTTCATTCCCTGCCAGGACATCATCAGACAATGTGGGTGCCTCGCTGGCCACAGCACCAGGAGCCACATGGACCCTCTTCAGGGACAAATATCTTGGGTAGCAAAGCCAGCTATCATGCTGCCTCCTTTCTGAAGCCTGACAACTGGCAACTTAGCAAATCTAGTGCAGTAATCATAATGTGTATGCATCCTCTGGTGTCCAGAAGAAAAAACTAAAGAGATGGAGGAACCCAAGCTACTTGCAGAGTGCCCAGCACCACCAGGCACAGTACACCATTCCAGATCAGTGACTGAACTCTCAGCTCTTTAAAAGGCAGATTAAAACTACTTGCTTCATTGGGACAGAAATTTAAAAAAAAAAAAAAAAAAATTAAAAAGAGAAGGATTTAATAGCTCTGCTCACTCACAGATCTCCTTGAAAAAAAGCTGCAAAGAGTTAAGATAGAAGTTAAGGTAAAGCTTAAGTTTTGCCCTCATCAACCTTGGCTGCATGTTTTCAGTGCCAATGAAGACACTGTAAGAGTTGGAAGAAAAATAAAGTGAGAACAGACAGATAAGGGGATTTCACAGTGATCCAAGCCAAGCACTGCTGTCTTATACTGTCCTTGAAAAGGGAAGTGAGAGATCTCTTTGGAGAGAGCACTAGAAGTACAAAAGCAATATGTCTAGGAGAATTTTAGGTTGCAAAGGCCACAATATGACCTGAATAATAAAAAAATTTCATCTCTCCTTTTCTCTTGGGCACTAAAAACTACTAAGCAAACTTGCAAAAAAGAGTCAAACCTTTCACACACTTTCCTTCTCTCTCCTCAAACACCATTTCAGTATCTCCTAGATCTAGTCTTCCCTCATGGCAAGACAGCGCAAAGAAGGGTTTGGGTTTTTTACTTACAAAGTGCTTAAGTAGAGAAAACAGAGTCAGTCTGGACTGGAAACAAAACATGTTGTAAACTGCCATGAGTGATTAAAATTACTTCAAGAATGGTCTTAAAAAATATTAACAGGACTTACAACAACTAGTTTCAAGTTAAGCTGCAAATGAGAATCCATAGCACAATTTTCAAGCTTACTTCAAGGTGATGAGGATTCACATTAGGAAGACTGTGGTGACATGGTCAGGCCCTCCATTGTGTGCATCTGTCTTCTCAACTCTTCACTGTGATGTGTGGAGACTTCAGTTTGAATGACTGCTTGGAAAAGTGCACTTCACAAACCTAAAAGCCTGTCAAGAAATGCAGGAACCATTGTTCCATTTACTATGGATTTTCCCTAGGGAGAACCTTGTATAAATCAAGATGCTTTGGACAGGAAAAGCTGAATCAATCATTGAAGAAACACCTTACAATGAAATACATTATACTGATTCAGGAGAGGAAAAAGTTCAATGCCAACCTTAAAAACTTCACAGTAGAAAGAACTGCATCAGAACATGTAAAAGGAGACAAACACCTTTCTGTTACAAATTGGAGCTAAACCTAAAGCACTGGAAAAACCAGAACTTCCTCCTTGTTTCCAAATAAATTTTCCTCTTTTGAAATTCTACTGTTGTTAGTTCAAGATTCTTCATATAATGGGAGAAGCTGGAAACTAATGTAATTTTTTCTTAAAAGAGTAAAACTAAAACTAAATCTCCTCAAAACCCCCAAGCTGATCTATTCTCCAGAAATTAGGAATTCGTATGAAGTGTCCTTGACCTCACAAAATCACAGTTTAGGAGAAGGCTACACAGGAGAAGAGGAAAGGTGGACAAAAAAGAGTCTCTATGCCTTATGATACAGTGCCATATATAAGATATGAATCACAGTCAGCCAATTGTTTACATAATTAAACTTTTTTATTTGTGTCCATCTATTTGTGTCCGGCAATTATCTATCCTTTCCCAACAGCCATATACAATAGTTATTTACGGTCAAAGAAATTTTGTTTCAAAATATCCAAGCGCAAATTTGTAACACTGAAGAAAAAGCAACAAGACACCAGTTTGGAAGTACGCCTGCTGGCCGAGGAGATCAGCGCTCCTGAATTACTGTCATTTTGTTACCGGAAAGAAAAGAGCTTTGCTTTTACAGAAAACAGTCATCATGCAGTTTGGACTGAAAGCAATCACACCTCTAGATGGACAGAGAAAAAAGAAGGAGGGAGGATGGGAGAGAGTGAAGCTTGTATGCAACCCAACCCTGCCTATGACATGGAAACAACTGGCGTGTCTTCCCTGTAGGCTGAGGCTGGGTAAGTAAATATTCACTTCCCTGGTCTGTGCCACCAGGGAAGATGCAGCTATCTCTGTGTGGCAGAACATGCTTGTGATGTGACAGCCTGGCTCCGTCAGGTGTAAACGCACTTCAGGTGTTTGGAGAGCTTCACCTCCAAAGCAGACTCTAGTCAGGGTTAGCACTGCACGTGTACCTCATTTAGGAGTGCTTCTGGCAATTTACAGGTAAGGAAAATATGTGTGCTGGGAAAAACAGGTCATAAAACACCAAGACTATTTAAATATAAAATAAAATGCAGCAAAGTGCACTTCGTGGCCACAGCAAGTCCCTTAGGAATCCTGAGACACTTCCTGACAGATCACTGGTAAGCACAGACTATTCTTCCCTTCTTCAGACAGCAAAGAGGATCCAGCCCTTCCCACCACTTAAAATTCAATATTGCAAGAGACTGCCGACTCCTCTGTACATCGGAAGCAATGGGGGAAGCGAACAAAGCTGCTTTACTTTCTCTAATCTTTCTCCCTTGTGTGCCTGCACCAGATGGTGCTGAGCTGCAGGTTGGAGAGAGATAATAAACCCAGAGGAAAAAAAAATGATAATATTAGGTTATAAAACAGCTGACCTTCAAATATGACGTCAGCTCCTGTTTAATTGATGGGACAGGTCCAGACAGACAGACGCATGCACCCTGGGATGCCCATATTCAGCACCTTCCTTTCTAATATGGGAAGAAGCCATACGGCAGCACTGTTAAAAGGGACTGCTCAACCTTTAGAGGTGTGAGAATGAGCAGAGAAAAAGTCAGAGTCTCCTTTTAACTTCAGACAGGCAGAACCACTTGTGGAAAGCATTCTTGCTGGAAGTGGTTTTGCTTAAACCCTGGCCAGGATCACCAGTCTCTACTGACGATAGCCTGCCTTTCCCACCACAAGGGAAGTGAAACAACTCCTGAGTTAGACAGCACAGATCTTCCAGAAGATGAAAGTTATCAAATATAAGATGGTTTTAAGCTTCTGGCTACTTTAGTACAGAAGATTGCTTCCAACTGCCATCACTGCAAGCACTGCTATGAACAGTGGTTTTAAACAGCATATTAGGGACAGGAGTTATCCTGCTTCAGTCAAGCACAAGCTCTGGAAAACTCTACCACAGCATACTGTAAATGTTTGCAACCTTTTTTGATATGCTGATGTCAAACAATTCCCACCAACCTAGTCTTGGATGACAATTTTCTATGATGTCCAGCTTTGGGTTAAAGTAAAACACACTAAACAGTGCTCCTGCTGATGAAATGGAAAACTAGGTTATTTGAGGAAGATGGAGCAGTGTAAAGTGCACAGGCCTGAGAGTGGGAAGCCCTGGGTGGCTCTCTGCCTCCCCTGCAAACACTTGCAGCACAGAAGAAGGCATCTCCCCCTCCTTGGCAAAGAAGGCATCTCCTGCCCACCTGCCATAGTTGTCGTTGCATGTTGATGAAAAGGGCTTTAAGACTATTAATTGATTTGAGAAACATTAGATTCTCTGTTTTAGTGCTTCCACTGCTCTCTAGGCAAAGGTGACAGACAACAGCCTCAGCTAGAACAGTGTGCATCTAATGAGGAGGAAGCATTTCTCCAGTCTCAAAAGAAATCTATACAGAGACTCCCAGCAGCAAGGGACAAAGCCACACTGAGTGGCTCAGTGGCAAAACAACACTGAACAGTTCAGTATTTATTAGATATGTACAAAAATAAAATAGCTTGTTGTAAGCAGCTCAGTGCCGAAACACTGAATTTCAGTTTTCTTGCTGCGTCAAAGATACTTCAATCAGGGAGGAACAAAGCCAAGAGCAGAGACACTCAGTCCCTGTGTCCCAGCAGAGTGTCTGCACCCAGACACCAATACAAACATCCCCTGGTCACATCACAGCCATACCAGGTCTGCCTGGCTCTGCTCTCTGGAGCCAGACAGATGCCTGGACATTGGCCAGCACACAGGTCCCTCACCAAACTAGTGCTTCATCATCCTGTGAACAGCCCTGTAACTTGCCTCTGTCCTTTTCAGAAACCAAAGGTTGCTGGCAGGGAAAATGCCTTCCTAGGAACTCAGAAATTCTACAGGGAGGTTGGAATTGGGGCAGCAGTGATTTAACATCTACCATTAAAAGCAGTTTAAAATTTTACGGTCAGAGATAATAAATCCTATCCAGACATTTGCAGCTTGCAAGCCAGGCCATAGGCAGGGCACAAATAGCTTTGCTGCAAGATGACCAGGAACAAATTTAAGTGCATTTTATACAGAACACAAGCCCTGGATTGCTTCAAAGCACTGCTTTGTCCAGCACCTAGATGAGTAGATGCAGGGTCATGAAAGGAGATGCTCAAGCAACCAGTATTTGCCAGTTAAATTAGATGCGGCCAAGAAATGAGGAATAAGGCAGAACAATGCTGAACTGTAGTGCAAAGCTGGAGCATTATCTTCCTTGGTGCACAAAAGAATAGCAACAACCCTAAAAATAACCTTACATTTTCCTCCAGAATGACCCTGGGTTTTCATTTTGGTCCAAGTTGCTTCTCATACTGCATTTAGCATCTCAAATAGCTTGAATCACTGCCTAGTTATCAAGTGTGACACTGAACACCTGCATGTGTAGGAATTCTGCATTAACATAGTTTGGATGAGACTCCAAGATGCACTGTAGGGATCTTTCAGAGATGCTGGTCACATGATTATTCTGCCATGCTGAGGACACAAATTGCTTTGCCTTCCTTTGTCAGCTGGTTTTCAAAGCAAATGGCAGGACCTTCAACTATCCACCAGAAACAGAGATAGGGATTGACTAAGGAGTGTCCTTGCTACCATTTCTGCTACAAAACAAACCCGCAGACTCCTGCTGCCTTGCTGTGTGAGACACACATGCAGCAAAAGGCACACAGTTCACAGAGCTGTGCACAAAGCCAAGCAGGTGGTGGGGCCTGTATGACCAGTTTCCTAACTTACTCCCATATGGGCCAAGAGCAGACCTCCCACATCCTCCAACAGGAACAATTTAAGTAGCTGGAGGCTAAAGATGGAGTTGCATCAGCGTGGAGGGGACATCAAAAGAGAGAGGTTTACATCAGTGATACCAGCTCTACCCTCCCACGGGCTTTCTCCTCTTGCCTCCTTAGATCAATTGCCCCTGTAATTTTGAGCAATACAACACTAACTACAGTCTCTTCAATATTCCAGTCACTAAAGTTGTAATGCCTTAAAAACAAAGGAACTGGGAGAGGGGATGGTGAAGAGAGAGGGGTGAAGCTGTGCTGTGTCAGGGAAAGGGAAGAGGCCTTTCTCCAGCCCTTTGATGTTGACTCCTGCTGTTCTAAATGGAACCTTACCCAGGAAAATAAATCTTTAGTTAAAGAATACTGCAAACCACAATGGGGTTTTATCCTGGCAATACCAACCCCATACCAGCGTCTAAAGCTCTTAGTTGAACAGAGGGTGAGCAGCAGCAACACTGTGCTGAAGTCCACATTCCTAAAATTCCCCAGCGAATGCAGGCACGCTCAGGCTCAGGGAAGGCAGCTTAGGGGTTATTAGCTGAGAATTCAGGTTCAGATGTGCCGCGGAACAGAGGTCAGGGCAGGGATACAGCCCCGTCTCTCCTGCACATTCATCTGAAAACCTTCGAGCGTTCTCAGCGTAGCACTCTCTGTGCTCTCACTACCCACCATTGCACAGAGCGTGTTTTGCTCGTGTTCCTCCAGTCTGTGCTGTCTCCGGGGCTGGAGATGCACACGGCAGCAGCCAGCAGCTCCCACCCTACCCGTGAGAACCACTACATCTCTGTGAGGGAGGAGAGTATTAATGCAGCAGAAATCAACAAGCCTGCTTGTTTCTTATTCCAAAGCGAAGACAAAGGTGGGGTTTGTTCAGCTGAGCAGAACAGCCAAGCTTTGCAAGCAGAGCAGGAAAAAATGTGGGTATTTTTGATTTTGGTTTGGACCAAGTACGTTGAAACAAGGTGGGCATAGGAATATTTTAAGAAGAAAAGTTTAAAATTTGAAATGCAGAAGAAAAAATTCTAAATGCTCTACACCTGTTCAGTGACACTGCTCCTCTGGAGACAAAGGGGACTGGGAGGAGGGGATAAAACAGCAAAAAAAATCCAATGCTTCAAGCTTTTATTATCCTAACTTTAGAATAGAACAGAGTCACTAAGCCTTTCTGAGTTTTAGAGCAGAAGGAAAATGGAAACAAATACTTGATTTTTTGGGTATATTTAAAAAAAAATATGGCACACTAATACTAAAAAAGCAAAGCTGAAAGGTAGCAGGGACATAGAACAACGAAATGCGACAGTAAAAGGAGATCCCTAAATTCCACGTATAGCAACTGGAGGAAAAGAACTGTGAAGGTAGCGAATTAATTCCTATTATTTGGTAGAAGTTTTCTGATAAATCAGTTTGCTAATCAAATAATACAATCCTTTTTTTTTTAAGTTATTCATTTGCAGTGTTTAATAGGAACATTTTCAGCCTTAGGCTCTGAGCTGCATTTGGCAGCTACAGTGCTAATAATTAACTGTTAAAATATCTTGCTCCTTCAGCTCACCAGCTCCCTTAAAATGTCTTGTGGCAGAAGCCAGTGTGCTGTTTGACCAGGAAATCAGTTGTCTTGGAGACATCTTCACATGCAACAGCAGCTCAGTCAGTCACTTTGAGTGACACCACCCAGCAATCTGCACATTACCTTCAAACACAAAATGAGGATATCAAAGCCACTGAAAGAGAAATCATCACCTGCAAGAAACATGCTGTTCTTCTCTCATGCACTGTTAGCTGAAGGAAGAGCTGTAGCAAGATGAGAGTTCTGATCTCAAAATGCACTGCTACCTCCCTGCATAATTAGGTCACTAAAAGGCTAATGGTGTTCCTGTTCACACAACCATTTATAGGAAAATTATACTCTATGCTGGTCTTGCAGAATCAGTTTCAGGTCAAACCTGCAGGCACCACTTCTAAACTAGAAAGTTACTAAAAGGTTAGACAAAGAGGTAATCCAGAAGTGTGATCACTAGCTATAACTAAACCTCTTGGATTAGAAAAAGGAGTTACAACTTAAAGCCATTCTAAAGTACCAGGCATCAATTTACAAAGACTACAAAACAGTTATTTCCAAGGTAAACCATTAATCCTACATTATATGACCTGATTAAATAAGATGCTTATCTTCTGGTCACCCTAATGGAATGCTAAAATGGTGCTATTCTTGGAAACAAAATGGGGGACCTATCCTGCCCAGCTTGAAGATGCAGAAAGGGATGCATCAAACTCCCTCTCACCAGCTCTATACACATATGCAAAATGCCAAGGCAGAAAACTAGTCAAATGCCAGACAGATTAGATTCATGCCAGTGCATGTCTGGGACCCCAAACAACATGTTTGGGATTCAGGATTATGAATAATAGGGCATAATGTCTTTAATTGCCTTCGAAACATCTCTTACATGGCAATAGGCTTCTGTTGAGCTTTCTCCTGCCCCAAAAGACAGGCTGGTGGCCTAGCATGTGCTGGACCTAGTGCACCAAAACCACCAAGCATCATCATCTTCAGCACATGGTGTGATGGTCCAACATAGTCAAAACTGACAGAGACTTATTTTCCTCCTGAGCCTCGAGGACCAATGGAGATTATGTTCCCTGAAGGCCTTATGCAAGTACAGAAAGATGCACTTAATGATGCCACATCTTTGCTAACTCAATGGCTTCTGAAACCACAAATCTATTAACCCTGAGTCTGCATATTTGCAGCACAAAACATAAAGACAAGTCTCCTGCATATTTTTTTTCCTAGTATCACACATGACTTGGGAGTAGTCCAATTCCTGTGCCAACAGGGGTACATGCAAATGCTTAAAACCTTCAGGAAGACACAGGCCCTGTATAGAACATTACTGCCAACAGCTCCAGTTAAGGGTGAAAAGAAAAGCCTTGTCCCAGCTGTAATAAAAGGTTCCCCTGGGCAGCAAGAAGAGTAGTTCTGTTCACAGAATCTGTGCATCTCAGCTGAATTAGTTAATGTGTGTTGAACACACTGAAAATTGTGAAGTGGTACATAAATGCTAAGGATTGTTATTTATTATTGTCTTGGTGCACAACAGCGGAAACCAGTGCCATTTACAGACACGAATTAAGAACAACAGGAGGTCTATCAACATGCTGTGGGTCTGGGGATTTTCTTCATTTGCCTCCCTCACTCCTGTCTCCCTCAGACAGAAATGTGTTCCATAGGACTCCAGTCCTGGCCAAGCAGTGCTGGGCTTGGCCCAGTGAAGCCTGTCACACTGGAACAGCTCTGTAGGGAGGGGGTGAGACCTCCACATAGAATAAAATAAAGGCATATACACATTTTAAAGGTAAAGAAAGAGTTACTTAAAAGAAGGTGAGAACTCAGTGACATACACAGAACAAGACAGTGATTAATATATATACAAGCAATGTCTTACAAGACTGGTCTCAGCGTAAGAGCAGATTTTTAAACACTGATTTCTTTACCTGAATTGTTAAGCAGCTTAGATAAAAAGATGATTCCAGATCTCCTGTATGTGACTTGGGTGAAGGAGTGAGAAGGTTTTTCTAGTTTTTAAAGTAATTCATGAGTGCCCTACTTCAGAGCCAGAATTTAGGTTTAAGAGGATCAAAATAATTTTTTTAACTTTGATTTTCCAGACTAACTCGTAACTTAACTCTGCAGGTCTGATAATGTGAGAATAGTTTTGCTTAGTGTTTATATAGCACATATGAATCTCTCCCCAAGACAATTAAAATAACAGCACAGAAACAGTCTTTCTTTGATGTTACAAGCCTGTGTCAAAGGGGTTATTTTCACTGTAACATTGTTGCCTCAACTGTAAATTTTGCACATCCAAAGAAATTCAGAGGATATTGAGAAAAAATGAGAATTCAGGGTCAAACTTTTACAGACAACTTATTACATAATGCAAGTCTTTGAGAGTTGCTCAATCAAATTGTAATGGTTCCTTTTTCTCAATAATGCACTTAGATGTGCATTACAGCTCGCACATTGGAAA
This sequence comes from Pachycephala philippinensis, assembly GCA_013397055.1. Classification (NCBI taxonomy): domain Eukaryota; kingdom Metazoa; phylum Chordata; class Aves; order Passeriformes; genus Pachycephala; species Pachycephala philippinensis. Next base: position 65,804 of record VWZT01010552.1, on the reverse strand, counting down.
AAAAACATGGGCATTTAATTCAGCTTGTCAGAGACATGCTGCACTGGCAGAGAGACTTGCATTCCTCATATCTTCCTCAAGTTACTGATTGTTTAGCACATGGTTGCCCTACTGTCTACAAAATACAGATATTTCAGCAACTCAAGCTTTAACAGCCTTATATCAAGGGGCCAATATCAATACCTGATCTGCCATTCAGCACACTGTATGCACCTGTAAAAGATGAATTTCAGAGGCCCTGAAGTGTTGTTACAGTGACATTCCCTTCTCTATTTGCAGAGCTGCACTTTTTTTTTTAATACCATTAAAACAAAAGTTTATTTTAAACAGCAATTCACAGTCCATGCTGGAACAGAATCAAGCTTTGCTGGTTGTATCTCAAGGACTAACTACTGCACAGCAGTTTCTCAGCTATCCCTGCATACAGATTTGCATCCACACCCAGGCTTCAGAAAGACATAGAATGAAGAGGAGTGGGTTTCAGAGAATCACAGAATAAGCTGAGTTGGAAGGGACCCACAAGGATCACTGAGTCCAACTCCTGTCCCTGCACAGCACCATCCCCAAGAGTCACACCATGTCCCTGAGAGCATGGCCCAAACTCTTCCTGAGCTGTGTCAGCCTTGGTGCTGAGACCACTTCCCTGGGGACCCTGTTCCAGAGCCCAACCACCCTCTGGCTGAAGAATCTTTTTCTAATATCCAACCTAAACCTCCCCTGACACAACTCCAGGCCATTCCCTGGGGTCCTGTCCCTGGTCACCAGAGAGACCAGTGCCCGTCCCTTCTCTTCCCCTCAGGAGGAAGCTGTAACTGCAATGAGTCTCCCCTCAGTCTCCTCCAGGCTGAACAGACCAAATGATTTCAGCCACCCCTCACACAGCTTCCCCTCAAGGTCCTTCACCATCTTCATAGCCCTCCTTTGGGTGCTCTCTAATAGTTTCATGTCTTTCTTATATTGTGGTGCCTAAAACTCGAGCACTCGAGGTGAGGCTGTCCCAGGGCAGAGCAGAGTGGGACAATCCCCTTCCTTGCCCCGCTGGCGATGCTGTGCCTAATGGAAAAGTAATTAGGTGGTTACCTTGTCGTAAAGGGAAATCAGATTCAACAAGCAGGACTTTCCTCTCATGAAGCTGTGCTGGCTGTGACCAATGACTGTGTTGTCTTTCAAGTGTTTTTCAATATCTCCCAGAATAACCTTCTCCATAACTTTACCAAGAACTGAAGTGAGACTGACAGGCCTGTAGTTTCTGGGGTCCTCTCTCTTGCCCTTCTTGAAAATCAGGAATGTTTGCCAGCTTCCAGACAGCTGGGACTTGTCTGGATTCCCAAGACTACTCAAAAGTCATTAAGAGAGGTTTTGTGATAACATCAGCAGGTCTTTGGAAATTCTTGGATGAATCCCATCAGGCCCCATAGATTTTTAAGGATCCAGCTAGAGCAGCAGATCCCACACAATTTCATGGCTGACTGGGAGTAGATCATTCTCTCAGTCATGGCCCTCCAGCTCAGGGCACTGAGACCCCCTTGGTCTGTCATTCACCTTTCCAAACTAGCTTAAATCTCTATCAAGGAGCACCTCTGGATGAATATAAACATGCCTTGCTCTGAATGCTGGCAGAGGAAGAGGTGCATTTAGGAGATGAGGGCATTTCCCCGCTGCTCACAGGACAACCCTTATTTCATGTGAAGCTCCTTTGTTTGCTCTCAGCTCCAGATTCCTCAGTGCGCCAGACAATCCTGTACAATCACGTTCAAGAGTGGCAATGTACAAAAAAGTTTACATGAATTGGTCACAAAGTACCTACAAGAGCTTGCAAGATCATGCAAAATGCCCTCTAGAACAGGTTCCTGTTGCACTGAGCTAGAGACAGAGATTAGAGTTATCAGCTTTGACACTCAGCAGGAATGTGTCACAAAGGATTAAATCATTATTTCATGAAGTGTCAGCAAATGCAGCTTTCCTGCTGTTCTACCACTAACTTATACATTAATTAGTGAGGTACAAAACAAACACAAAATATCTCCAAGCACGTGCCTGTGGATCGGACACAGCCAGAGCTATTAGCACAGGATTCATTTCCAAGAGGAGTCACCCAAAGCATCGCAAAGAAATAGCTCTTCAGACTATTAAAATGCAAAGAGTAGAAGTGCTGAAGGGAAACGCACAGAGGCTAATTGCAATATTTGTCTTAGCATTTTTGATAGATGTTTAATACTGCTCCTTCACAACCTCAGCACCTGATTTTCTAAACCAGGTCAAATACGCACCACTGAATAAAAACATCCATCCTTGAAAGAGAGTTGTGGAGCAGTGCCAAAAGATCCCACAACAGAAACAGGCGAGTTGAGATAAGACATTTTAGAACAAAAAAAAGCACACTGCCTAACAGATTATGCAGTAAAGCAAGAACTGACTTTGTTATTTCCAGATGAAACTGAAAGTGTTTTCTAACTGCTCAGCAGTTCTGGACCAAGTCACTTATGAACTCTCACTCCATCAGTGGGTATAAGAAATTCTGTATGGTCTAACTGCAAGCCACAGTAGAGAAGATCTAGGCAGATCAATGACATCCCACACATAAAACCTCTACTTTTCTCCTAAATTATGACCTTAGAAGTGTGTCATTGGAAAAAAAAAAAAAAATCACTGCTAATGTGTAGCCAGGCAGGATTTTTAGTTTTGGCCATGTCTTGTATTTTTCTCTTGCTTTTCGTCCCTAACTGCTGCCTTCTACTGAGAGACATTGCCTGATGCTGCCAAATTGCATCAGCATGCACACTATGGAAAGGATGCATTTTTTAAACTAATTTGTCCCAATTTTGCTTTGGGATCCCTTCAGCACAAAATAAGATTACTTGCTAGAAGTGGGTCAGGTTGTAATCTCTCTCACAGAAGTTGAATTGTACTTGATCTCAAAGCCACTAGATCAACACCCAGTGACAGGGCAACTATTTGCCTTCATTATTTAAATACTTCTCATGGCAAGACTCTCAAAACCAGACTTCCTTTACATGAGAGGGTTGCATGATTAAACCATCCTGTCATGAAAACCTACAGCACCTCGATGTTCCACTCTTCCAGTACCACCCCACTTTTCACAGACTGCTGAAGCACAGGAGACAAGGAAGACTTCTCATAGTACCAAGGCCCTGCTACATATTCAGAAATTTGCACAGGTCTGTATAGATTTGGGGGCAGTTCAGAACAGAGGTCTTGGGTGTCCTCACTCTGACTCAGTGTTTCACCCACAGAATGATTTTCTTAAATTGAAATAGATGCCACCCACCACCTGTTCTACCAGCTGAAGCCACCCAATGCTGTGAAAATGTCTGCCCACAGCCCTACACATGAGTGGGTGGCAGTAGCTACCACTGCTGTGTCAAAGACACGGATATTATGAACCTTAGAGCAACCAATCACCCCCACTCAATGGTATGCAAATTGTACATTTGACACCAGCATGCTTATAACAAAATGCATTAACAACCTTCTAATTAAATGCTTTAAAATAGGTTAAAATCAGACTCTCTGACAGTTGAAACACCATGCATTAATAGGATTGTTGTAACTTTCTTAGCATCAAGTGTTTATTAAAAGCTCAAAAGTCAAATATGTTGGGGAGCAGGGAATCTATCTTCTTCAAACTGAATGATTCCTACACAACCACACAGTCACTGAAATAGTGCTTTGAAAGAACTGCAGAAAGTTTATCTGATGCAGAAGTACATGATTCAGAGACCTGTCAGTTTGGCTGAAGTACTAAGGCACAGATTAATCCACTCAGTCCAGGACAATTGCTCTTTACAGTAAAAGGAAATGCAACAGAATGGTAGAAATGAAAGCAAACAGCGGAGCTCTCTTAATGAAACACAGCAAAATCCATAGCTGCATCTGTCAATTGGAACATCAGCTGCTGCTGAAAGATTTATTTTGAATGTCTCATAAGCTGCCTTCTGGTTCCATTAGTTAAAAAAAAAAGAAAAAAAGAGGCCAACCCTCGTATTTTTGTTAGTCAGAGAGTAAGAGAGGTTTGTGCTAACAGAAGTCATAAACCTTCACTGGATATAAAATCCATAGTTAAGATGGTGAACCTATGAAATATAGTTGTAAGTTCCAATAAAGCTACAGTTCAGCTCCTGAACTCACATCACACTACAAGTCACCAGGACAAGATTTGGACCAAAAACTTGAGACATGCAGCTAGAGGTCATTTTCCAGCTCTCTCACCCTTGCTCCCACACAGGCTCACTGCCCTTTTCCCAATAAAGGACATTCTGTGATTTCAACCTCCAAAGCTGCTTTCTGCTTAGCTCCCATGATAGGTCCTCTGCTTTTCCTAGGGAAAAAACAGGGCAGATACTTCCCTTTGCTTCCCCAGAACTCCACCTACTCTACTGCTTGTTTCATACCCCAGGGACAGGCAAATTAAAGACAGTCTAAATGTAATGTAGTATGTTGTACACATGAAGGGACTGTCACTCTCAAGGAATTTTCTCCTTGTTCAGAGGATAGCAGGCCAAGCTACCAGTGGGCAGAATTAATGGTTTTCTTTTAGGACGTGGAACTTAACCCATCCCAACTGTTGCTAAGGGAAAACCCATCTCAGGAGATATGTCACCCTATATAATGCATTCAGCTCCTGAGCCTCTCTTTTCACAGAAACTGAGCTACAGCTCTTGCTTCTCAAGTGAGCTTCATACACCAGCATCACCCAGACAAAGGTGATGGACTCAATGGTAGGTCATTTTTCTTAGACTCAGAGAGACCTGACAGGTCTATTCCAGAGCCTCTACCTGCAGCTGCCACCACAGCGTTTCATACAGATATGCTTAGAGGTACAATTTGCCATCTTAATCACTGTTCCCAGTGTCATGCTGAAGCAGCCCTTGCAACTCAAGACCCCCTGACTGGAGGTGAAAGCCAATCTTGGCCTTAACTACATCTCTTCCTGGCACTTTCTCACCTAATCAATCCTGCAGGGTCTGGCCTGGGCAGAAAAAGATTCCAGAGGTATGCCTTGGAAAACCATCTTTGCAACAAAAGGACTGGGACATGCACCTAAAAGTGCACCTAATGCAGAAGTGCACATGTCAAGGCCCAAGAAAAGGTGAAAAAGTTCCAGCTGTACAGGAGACAAAGCAGGAACCTGGCGTTTGTCAAATAAAAATTAAGACAGACAATCCCAACTGTCCAAAAAAATTGACCAGCTTGGAGATTCCCTTTCTTCTACCTTCCGAGTTTCCTCTAGACTGGACATTGTCTATGGGCTACTCTGGGTCTCTGAGTACGCATCCAACCTTCAGATTGCCAAAGCTGTAATAAAACATGTCCTCCAGCTTTCCTGAGCAATGTTGGAGTCATCTTTAATTTAGCTTCACCTATAACAGTAGCTAGCTGCTTAAAAGAAAGTTGAACAACTGGTTTCTGACTAGAATTGCCCCGAATATTTTAGCATTCATGCAAAGTCATGTGGAAAAAAAAGGAAAAGTCAAAACCTCAACAACTCCTGTATCCTGGTTACCATCCTCCACTATAATTATAAAATTGCCCTTAAAACATAATTGCATAATTGGGCTTGGCAAGTATTCACCCAAATCTTTTACAAATATTTCCACAGACTGAAGTAACAGGCGGTGGGCAGTCTGACAAGCCTGCCATGAGAATTTGTGCCCTTAGGACATGTTCCTAGCTATTACACTAAATACTTTGCATCACGGACTAATGTTTCAAAACAGTATTGAGCAAGTGGAGTACCAGCATCTTAAAACAAATTGAGACAAAGATTTTCAATTTGTTTTCACTGACAACACATATATGGACCAGCAATCCCTTTGAACAAAGGGACAGAGGAGGCTACCAAACCTTTTTAACTAATTCCCAGTGAGATTAAATTGGTTGATTTCTGACAGGTAGAACCAAATAGAAGCTACCAATGCTTTGTAGGCTTACTTTACCAGTTTAGTACACTGTCCCCTAATTAAAAAAAACAAAAACACCAAGAAACTCCCACAGCCTCAAATGCAAATACAGAAACATGTGGTCTGCGGGGAGAGGAGACACAAGTGAAGCCAGAAATGAAATCTGCGATACAGTAAGGTTGTTTTTAACAGCTGTGCATTATGCATTCAGCAGCACAGGGAATGCCAGCAGGGAGCCTTTATTAACATAGGCCTCAGAGTACAGTGTGCTCCTATCATGATTGGCCTCTCTTGAGAGAAGGCGCACACACACAAAAGACTTAACCCTAAAGAGATCACTCCAATCCTGTTGCTATTTCATCAGCTCAACACTACAACAGGAACCAGAGAATTTCCATGATGTATCCTAGACAAACAGGTAACACTTCAAACAATGCCTGAAATCTAATATACGGTAGATTTTATCAGCAAGTTATGGCAGGTAGGGAAGGGGAGAAAAAAATGCCACAAAAACTCACACAAGAGTCACACTGGCAATGCTGTTCTGCTACACAGACCTCAGGTCCAGGGCACGACTGGAAAATTCTTTCCTTGTAGAAGCTGCTGATAAAAGCAAGCTATTGTGAGGACACCGGTGTTGTCAGCACAGCAATCTGCACCTCCACGGCACATATTTTAGGGGCCCATCAGTCCAAGAAACAGCTGGAAGCCTTGCTACAGATGCAGGGGCTCAGCAGGGTAGCTCACTCCATTTGGGAAGCTGGTATTGGCAGCAGAAATCATTTGCTGATGCCAGCCCTGCTTCCACTCTGAGACTTGCCTCTATCACAAACACTTGCTAGCACACCCAGCGCAGCACCAGGCAGACACCAGAGAATTAGGAAACGATCTCAGAATAGGCTCACCACCTCTCCTGTATCAGGTGCTGAGACAAGCTCTATAGAGGTCTTGTCAACAGCTCTAAGTTGCAGCTGGTTGCAGATGCTCCAAGTATGGCCTGCCCTGGTGGGCACTTCCCGCAGAAGTAACCACTGAAGTGACAAAAAGATATGCTACAAGCCTTAAAAACCCAAAAGGCCGCTTTAGCACCAATTTAAACTAGTCCTTTCCCTGATTTGATTTCTCAGGAAGGAGAATGGCATGAAATGTCCTAAGCATCCATCCTCTAGCTCTGCTGAGAAGTCTCAATAGAAACAAAACACCAACCCAAAGAGCTTGAAAACTGCTCTAGATGACTGAACCCTGACGTGTACCTGGAGTGGAGAATACAGCTCTATATAGTCTGTACTTATTCATATATCTTTGTTCCTTTCTTTTGTTAATAAATAAAATTCTAGAGTCAGTATTCCAAATAACATGAGCTGGTTTGAGGCAGCAATAGCACTAGAAATTTCAAGGGGTTATTTTATATGCAGTATTCTAATTCCCAAGAGCATAATATATGGGTTTTTTAAGCCTACCACATCTGTGCATTAAAACACTTTTTACTTAGGTGCTGAACAGGAGACAGGTAGTGTTTATTAAAGAATTTCCTGAAAGTACTTGTACTGCAAGAACAATGCTCTCTAGGTCAGATACCCTTAAAAGGTTTTTAATATGACTGCTATGCACCTCTCATCATGATGGCATGCTTTAAAAATCAAAATATCATTGACTGCAATATCATCATTTGATAAAAATACTCCTTTATCACTCTTTAAGCACAAAACCCCCCAAAACTGAATCATCAGGGGAATAAGTAATTAGCTCCTTTCATGACTAGTGGGTAGAGACTTGGTCTCAGCTTCTCTTAGCCAGACCTCTGCCCAGCACACAAGACTGCCTTTTCTCCACCCTTTTTCTTGATGACTACAGCCTTCCCCTCCTCTGAAGCTGTTATACCTGAGTCAAAGAGACAAGTACTTATCAGGCGTAACTCAGTGTGAGTACAGGAAGTTACCCAGCAAAGGCACCAAAAAACACCTGTTGTTTTGGTGTAGGGTGTTGGCAAGACCGTATGGTCTTAGTGGCTGTGAAATGGACTGTGAATGTCCAGGAACTACCTACATTCAGAAAATACTCACTTCCCCCACCAGAGAGGTAAGTCATTTGCAGTCCTGTTCTAATGCTTAGGGCACAAGATTTTGGACAAATGCACGACAAGCAGTACCTCTCCCTAATTTTCTCACAGTCCAACTCTTTAGATCTCCCAGAGTTCAGTTGCTTATAGCCAGGGCAAGACAACACAGATGAAAAAGAGTTAATACAAATTAAAAGCAAAGTCTGACCTAGAGGGCAAGCCATGCAGGGTGCAAACATCTGAGAATCTGCACAAGGTCTCCTTACCTATCATTCATCCACCAATTACACACCAATGTAATTAAATCAGGAAAGCTATGTTTAATTTTCCTATCATCACCCGACAAGATAAGAGCAGTACGTATGGGAGGGATCAGGCACAGGGGAAAGAGCTATTTATTAATAAGTTAAATCCTTTCAGATTTAAGAGCCTCTTTTGCTAAGAAGGATCTGATCCACGAACACAACTTCTGGGTCTAATGCAGACAAATCAGACATCCCATCCCCATTTCTGTCCTGGGCTCCGTCCTCAAGTCTCTTATTCAGAAACAAGACTTACTGAAAATTATCAGGTACAACTTAGACAGAAATATAGCTTTTGTTGAAACCAAAGGTTTAGCTATGCATTTAAAACTGAAGAATGCTCATCTCCTAGTCATTATATTAACAAAGACAACCACATTAATTTACATTATTTCTAAACAGCCTAAGGTTCCCTGTTTCATGAACAGCAAGGCATTAAAGTGCATTTGCAGAAATACAAGGTATGCTCTAGTTCATTCTTCCGTCTTTCTTCTATTGCCTTCTCCCACATGAGGCAGGAGGAAATTCTGTGGTCCCTGTACTCTGCAAAGACTATTAATGCTTAAACAGGATCATACTAAAGCTTTCTCTACTTGGTAGCCACACTGCAGCTATAGCTGTTTTCTCTCCACTATTCTTTGCTCCACCCCATCCAGCCATGCTTCCTCAGCCAGTTATTTAAAGCCCTGATTGAAAAAGGTATCAGATCATAATAGTGGGTGACTTCCACCGGATCAGGTTTTCAAGAACAAAAATCCTACAGGCTTTGATGCAACCATACCTACACCACATCTTTTTTTGTTGTTGTTTAACTCAGAAGGGAAAAATATTTATAACCACAACTATAAATATACATGGTACTGACTTTTCAACTTGTTGTCCTTGTTCTCAGGCTAAATTTAGTCTGCTATATCCTGTCCAGCCCTTGGTGAAAAAGCAACACGCACATAAAATTGTGCAAATCCCATACAGCAGGCAATTACACTTATCCAGGTACCCCACAAGATAACCAGCGGGACAGGTAGATTCTCATTACAGTGTAGGTATGTGCACGGCTATAGAGGAAGTGGTCTATTATAGTGACCATCCTTCAATACAGAAAACAGTAATTATTGTAATAGGAGAGCTCTGTGTTTCTGGATGACAAAAGGGATGTTAGTTATTCAGAGTATATGTGCAGACCATACACTTGGTTAAAGTATGCTTTAAGGGTGTATGTTCACCTCTGAGCTACAAAGAACCATTCACTGGCCACAGCAGCTGTTTACGCAAAAATGTTTGACAGAATGTTTAAGACAATGATTCAAACTTGGATGACTGATTTCAAGGTCTAATCTGCATGTTAAAGAGCATCCTTTTATATCCTGAAGGCTCTTACTCGTCTGAGTGATTTCTTAGTTACTTCAAGGTAAATATTTATCAGAAACTGACTACCTGGAGAATCAGAACTGTTAGTCATTCTACTGTTACTCTTAAGAAGCCTTAGTCATGCCAGAGCTCAGGTGATTTCCGCAAGGGCCAACACATGCATTACCCTGGTTTAAGGATCACTGCCCGTGATTCAAAGTTTCACGCAGATGACGACTCCCCCGCCATAATCTGACTTGCTCCACTCTCTGCGAGTTTTGCAACCTAAGCAAGAAAGGCAGTTCGGGAGATGCTCCTGTACAAGCATCCGCCGGTCTAATAACCAAAATAAGCGGTCCAGGAAAAAAAAAAAAAAAATCTGTGTTTCCTACGCCTCGATAGTTGGGGGGAAAAACAATAAAGGGTCGGGCTCGCCTCGCCTGCAGCCCTGCTGGCTCGGCGTGTTTCTCAGGCACCGGTCAGCTCTGCGACCCAACCTTTCCTCTGTGCTTATGAATACATCGCTGCCAAAGGCTAGTTGGATAGGACAGGAAAAAATAGTTTCCTGGGGGTGAGAGCCGCCCTGCGACCGGGGACCCCCCAGCCCGGCGCGCCTGCGGCGCGGGGAAAAGGTCCGCTGGTGCCGCACCGCCGGGAGCCCTGCCCGGGGGTCCCCGGCCGGCATCGCCCCCGCCCCCGCCCCGCACGGTCCCTGCCCTACCCAGCATGGAG
>VWZT01010552.1:21182-54967 GCA_013397055.1 Pachycephala philippinensis | reverse complement strand
GATAAAATCCTTTTATTTTTTTTTTCCTTTTAAAATTTAAATTTAAACTTCAGCAAAAGCCTTGTCCTGCAAGTGGATTAATAACTGGCTGGGAACTCTGCTCCTGCTACATGTTCCCAAGGCATTCTGTGTTTATTCCCTTTCAGCTTCTTACGGTATCTAGAAGATTGCTTTATATAGACATATATGCATATATAGAAGAAGTGATTTTATCGTGTATCTTAGGAGAAATGACCAAGATAAAAGTACAGTTGCTGCTGCGCTTGAGACCAACCCTGCCTCGAAGCTCCTGGGAGCTACATAGACAAAGGGTAGGAGGGAAATGGGATCTCGGAAGACTTGCCTGAGGTCAAATAGCCTGTGGCAAGGAGCCCAGACCTCTGATCTTCATCCATTTCTCCCATCGACAAGACTACACCCTTTTCTTCTGTGTGTATTTTTAATTCCTTCTAACTTTTCAACCAGTGGTTTTCTCCCTTTAGCCTGATCTTCTGTGCCTTGACCCATCATTGAACATATACAGCACGATGCATTACTTACCTTAGTGCATCCACTGGAAGAACTGTCTGTCTTCCTGCCCAGGGAGCATACAAATATATTGTGTTTGCCTTCTATAGGGCATTTAGATGCTATGGCGTTTAGATGCTATGGCACTGATGCAAACTGCTTGGATATGTATTATCCTCTGAAGATTCTTGGCAGGAAACAAAGCTTTCAGCTCAGTCTCAGACTACGGTAAGATGTGTCTACCAAAATCGGGCGTGAGCATTCAGAGAAAGAATTGGAAGATGAAGCTAAGCTCCATGTGAAGAGGTTACAGGCTGGTGTGAAGAGGTTACAGGCTGGTTTGCCTGATACATTGTAAATACAGATGCCAGTCTTTAAAACTGAGCTTAGGGATGTTGCTTACTTCCTCTGAACCGTTATCTTGATCAGAAATGGAAGTTCAGCACGGGTTTGGACCCTGTAGCAGAAACCACAAACCCTTCAAAGCAGAACGCCTGATGCCTCTAGCTTTGTCCTGTAGCCACTTATACAGTTTTGAGGGCACTGATATGCTCATTATCTAGGAAATGATGTCCCAGAGGTAAAGGCAGGAGTGTGTGTGTGTGTGTGTGTGCACATGCCCTCTGCTGGGTACACAGGCCCTGTTGTGTTCAGACACTGCTCACAGGCGACAGACACACATCAACTTCATTCACCATCGGAGCCTTGGTGATCAGCTGCCTTGTCACATGAACCTCCGACTAGCACCTTGTCTGACTTTGACCAAGCACCTCTCCTTTTTCTCCCTCTCCAGCAAAGCCTACAGGAAAACAAAAACCCAATTAACTGATAGCTCTAGCACAATGCAGGGTCTGACTTGCAGAAGAGCAATTGGCAGTGTGCAATGTTGCTGGCCTGCCCTGGGGGATTAGTTCTGCTAGCCCGGCTCAGCCCGTGCCCTCCCATGCTAGGCTGCTGTGGTCACTGCCTGCTGAGCGCTCAGGACCTCTTGCCTCCTGCCTCTCCCGGGATTTGAGAGCCCCGGTGCTGCTTCCCTGCAGTGTGTCTGGCCGGGGTGACAATCTCATACAGGCGGACAGCTCCCTCTTGTGATAATGCTGCTCCCACAGAAGTCACAGTAGCTCCTGAACCCCAACCCACTTCAAGACCTTCTGTGCTGCCCTGCCCATCTCTGAACACCTCTAAGTCCCCTGTGTGCCTGCCATAACCATTTTTAGCTGTGTGGGTATCCTTGTTTCCCTTTCATGTGATGCAAACCGCTCTGCTCTATGCATCACTGGCACTACTTAGGCAAAGCAGATGGATCTTTTTATACCAGTTACAGTTTTCATCCCCAATCCTCTTGCCTCATCTTTTTCAAGCTGATGGTCTCCACAAGCTTCATGGACTGCGTAGCCTTCTTTCCTAACCATATCTTATCTGATGCATCATATTTCAATACTGGAACTTCCAGTTATTTCTTGATGAGCATTTTGTCTCAGATTCTGTCTCTCAGTGGATCTCCAAATGGTCCCATCAACTCTCCACCCACATCAGCCACAGACTTACATTGTCATTTTCCTTCCTCTTCATTTAACAGGTTTAAATCCCATTCAGTGACAGCTTCATAGCTAGCTTTCATTGCCTGAATTCACTAAGCACCTATTGAAAATATGAAGTACTTCAGAAACAGCTAACACCAGAAGCAATGGTGATTTCAGTTTGTCTTTTTTAATGGCACCTCTCCTTGAAGTTATAGTCACCTTCATATTTAGAGAAAATTTCCATTAGGTCAAGGTAGTAAATGCTCCATGCTTCTTGCTCATCTGAATTTGTTTTTTTCCTGGTACCATGCATTATTCAGAAATTGCTCAGATCCAAAAATGTGCTTCATTCACTGTCTGAGCTCAAACCAAGACTGTTCACCAAGAGCAGCATCAAGCAAGCAGTTCTAATTTTCTTCGAGAGTGTCTGCACCTCTCTACCTCACCTCAATGCTAAGAGAAATTTTGCTTCATGAAAAGAAGTTATACTTGTAAAAGATCCTTTTTACCACCTTCTCTAGAAACCTTTGAATGGGCTTGGGTTTCCACAGTGGCAAGTAGGATCTGCTTCACTGTCATGTGCTTGTTAATACCCTTGAAATTGCATCAGCTTGCAATTTTACCTCATCACATCAGTGTAATTTAAGATCTCTGAATAAATACACAGTTAATTCAAGTCTTACGTAAATCAAGCACTGGGGATTACTTGAGCAAATAAATGAGAATGAGATTGCAAACAGTGTTGGCCCCGAGTTTTCTACCAAATCTTTTTTCTTTCTGAAATTGAACTCTTTGTAGAAAAAATGCAGCATCCTCAAAGCTCCTCTTGTGAGCATTATTTGGGACCTGGAAGGAACCTATGGCCTCTGCTGTGCTGGCCCCAAGACTTGCCAATGAGGACATTCACCTTATTTGGGATAGGGATTGAAAACCTGGATTACTAAACTGTTTCTCAGCTTCACTAGAATCTGTTCTCTCCCTCTCACATTCATCCTTCCTTTCTCCCATGTGTTCTCTCTTTCCTTCAAACAGCCTTCCTCTTTTCCTCCTTCAAAACAGACTTCCTCTTCCTTTTCTCTTGCAGAACATATACCCTCTTTTCTTTTCAGTGCCATTTCCAGCATTCAGAAATAGAACAGGCCACAGAGAAATTATGTGAAAGAGAAGAAGTAGCTGTTCTCACTTCTGTAGCATGACCTGGGACCTCAAAAAGCTTTTCACACTTGAATAGGCTGTCTCAAAAAACTGCTGGATAGCAAGTGAGCATTAACACCATCATCCTAAGACTGGCAAAACAGTACTGCAGTAGCTATGAAGAGCAATTGGCCCAGGATACCAAGGGAGAAAGACCAGGCAACTCATGGCCTGATACTCAGTGCACTTTGTTTAGATGCTGTAAACGGGTAGAGGGAATTAACTGGAACAAGATCCAGAAATAAGATGGAGCCTGAGATACATCATCTTAGAATATTCCACTGCAATTCGCAATTAGAGCATGATGCAAAATGAGCTAAATTCATCCCTCATTTCATGGAAATTGTACCCAGTTTTTTACTTTTAAAAGTAGACTCCAGAAAGGTCTCCCTTTTCTGTACTTAGCACTGCAGCAGCTGTAGCTCAGAGCTTCATGTGGTGTGGGACTTCATCAGGAACAAAATCGCTGACAGGAAGTACTCTATTTTCTCCATCTGGTGGCTGCAATTTCTGCTTCGTATAATTGCAGTACCTTCTAAGCTGTTCAAGGGTCCTTTGTGCCTTGTGCTGCTGGTCCTGGCCTGTAGAACAGGCTGTCCATGCAGATAAGAATGACAGAGCAGGGAAATGAGCTGCTCACATAGAGGGAGTCACTCAGTGGCAGACCAAGGATCCTACTGTGCCATCCTCCTCTTTCTCCTTCACTGGCTTTGCGCTCAGCTGTGCTCTTCCCATTGATAGCTGAATCCTGGTCAAGATTTCTCCCTTTTCTTCTGCCTGTACACTTTCTCTATGGGGCCTCAATTTCCAGATCTGCACCAGTTCCAAAGAAGGAGCCCAGAGAAGCACCAAACCTAGTTTCCCATTAATCAGGACCTCATTTTCATTTGGCTGGTGATATCCTAGTGTACTTCAGCTGCTTCACTACTCTTCAGATCTTTCCCTCCACTAGCAGTCCGTAGTCTGGTTCTGAAGCAAAGCATTTTGGGACTCGTGGACAGAATTGGAATGTCACAGCTTGCCATGATGTCACCAAAGCACTCCTTATGCTTCTTTGTATCAGGTCTTCCCTGCCTTCTGATGCCAGAAACTTTGCCTGTATTTCACACACCCCAAAAATACCTTCAAAACAACACTTACAGGTAGCAGTCTTCAGGCTCCACAAAGCTGGGATCTACAAAGGCTGGGTTTAGTGCAGGCTCAGGGCACACAGAGTCTTTCAGACGAAGTCTGGACTCATGACGTCTTCCTGGCTCTGCCAGTCAGGTTATATGCTTCAAAGGGGCAAGACTTGGAGGAACTGCAGTCATAGAGTCCCATCACAGCACTCCCAGACTCTGGAGATCTGGAACTGGCAAGGAATTGGGCTTCTGCTCTGTATTCAGGGTTCCATCTTGATTTCCCCCACTTGTAGGGTAAAACCAGCTCAATTCTGGCCCATGGACTCCATTAATTTCACCACCTGGAGCTGTCTCCACATGGGACATCTGTGGTCACAACTATTAAATTTGCCAGCCAAACCAGCATGGATTATACTCACTTGTGTCCCTCTCCAAACACCTAGTGTCCCCCAGATGTCTCCCAGAGACCATGACAAGTTCTGCTCCCTCCTTATTCCCACTCCAGGCACCACAGACTTTGTGTCTGTAGCTAAAAATCTGTGTGATTTACAGGCACAATCTCAATATGCAAAGGATTATGTCCAATAGCATTCAGCACACACCACAATCTTCAGACAGTTTTAAAAAGGTGTGTGTTACTTCCTTGACAAACTTAAACTTTTTCTCCAGATTTAAAAAAAAAAGCCTTCCCCTGTGAAAAGTTGTGATCTGCATCCTGTCAGTAGAACACAGCATCCAGCCATCCACGTGGCAGTGGAGCTGTGCTCATTAAAATTTTTTGAAACAATAACATCACGTCTGTCATAAACATCCTCAAAGTACCAATACTCAGGATGCTTAAAACATTTTCTAAAAGAAGAGCAGATGCTTTAAAGTAAGGTTTTAAGAAGCAGACTTCTGATTCTCAACCAGCTTCAGACAACTATTGAAAGTCCCCAGGTGGATCATTTACTATTCTTGCNTTTTGGGGGTTTTTTTTTTTTTTTTTTTTTTTTTTTTTTTTTTTGTCTTTTTTCTTGGTGAAAATATACTGGTGATCTGTTTATCTCATTATTGTAAAGTGTCATTAGATTGTAGCCAGACACCTCTGAAGTTGATCTGATAAACTTCACAGTCCCTAAGTGGGCTGGCTCAGAGCCTCTGTAAGCAATGTTTGGATAGATTTCTGCTGCTCATTTCCTGGATTTATGTTAATTTTCTGTCATTTGTTTTATTTTTAAATGGGGAATTTCTCAAGCAGTAAAATTTAGATTCATACCTAAGCAGTGTTGAGCATTGCAGTGCTGCACTGGAGCTAATGCTTTGGTACAGGGATATGGCCAGAACATTAAATCCCTCATCCATGTGCAAATTTCTCCTACATGGAGAGGACACAGATTTGGTGTTTGGGTTTGGTTCCATATGTAATAAATAAATTTTGGTGGGGCAGTTTGGGGAACACAAACAGCATGACATGCTCCCTTACACACCTATATGCATTACGTATAGCTTGTCTACTCATTGCTGTTGTTCATTTGTAGCTAATTGCTTGTATTGCAATAATATCAAAACCCACAAATTATAATCAGGGCCTTATTGTACTGGAAACCAGATATAAACATAATGAAGAAGTGGTCATTAGCACTTCTGTTTCATTTCCTTCTATGCTCAGAGACCTCACTCAGCAACTCTCTTCCCATCCGGGAGCATAGAAACGTTACCAGTGGCTCTGTGCCTGCAGTGATGTACAGACCGAGAAGACCCAATTACACCATTTCTCTTGAGCCATCCCTCTGCTCACAAGGTGACTACCAGCAGCAGTTTAACTCTCACATCATATTCTGCAGCTCTTGACATGCAAACTCAGTAAAACAGCAGCTGTGATTTAGACATACCTGCTACCTCTTTGGAGCCTCGTAATGTGCCAGTCTCAGCATCATTTCTTACTTAAAATCCCACATTGAGTTCACAGGTGACTCAGGTCTCCAGGCCATTGTGTAGTGGCCACAGCTGTAAAACGCCTGCAGCTGTAAAAGATGGATATTTTTCTGAGTTTGAAAACAAGAAACACTCCAACACCCAGACTCTTTTCTATGGAGAACACACTTCTTACTAAGTTGTCATAAAGGTGTGGGAAAACGGAGGTTTGCAGGAAATGCTACAATTCCCTGTGGCAGCATCCACACAAAGAGGAAACAGTCCCTTGGTCACATGTTGAAAGCCAATAGTGCCGCCCTTCTGCCTTTCCCCACATTCTGCTTCCCGTTAGAATACCCCAATCTGTAAATGATTGTCAAACCACACTGACTTATATATCAATTTCCTTTTCATTAGCATAAAGATCTAAGAGACTTCTTTAGGCCTTTCTATAAAAATACATTAACATAAAATGAAATCCAGGAGCCCTCAGCTCTGTACTGCATTTGACTGCCCTACTTCACTAAAAACCTCTCTGCATCTGGCCACTGCTGACAGATTTTTAAAAGCTCGTTTTTTGTATTGCTGAGAAGCAGTTTTCAGCACAGCTTTGACTGGTGCATGGGTTCATATCTGAGAAAGGGAATATCTGAGATGGATAAACAAAAAGAAGGAACAATCTATAATAACAACAAAAAAAAAATCTCCTGTAATTCTTGTGACAGCCTGGAAATGTGTCAGATAAAACATTTTAGAGATCTATTATAACGAGTAGGAGTTTGTGTCCTGAACACAGGACTTGTCTGTCTGCCAAGACAGACAATTGCAAATGAAAAATAATTTTAAAAATGGAGTGGAGAGAAGGAAGGAAGGTTACAGAAAATCAAGGTAATTGTGCTTTTCATGAAAGATGTTAGTGAGCCAGGACTTGGTCAGAACTGCAACACACATGAATGGTTTTCCTAGCTTTAGTTCAACTTATAAATCTAATAACTAAAATAATTTGTTTTCTACTTCCAGTACTCAGCATGCTTTTTTTCTGCTTTCTGGAATGGTCTGTATTTACTCTTAAATATTTTGTGTTAGCAGCTGACATATGAATATCTGCAATATAAATGGGTCCCTGCAAAATGAAAAGCACCTTTTAGTCTGAGATTATCAGATACCTTTTGTCATGTAGACTTTCAATGCATGGGTATGCAGTGTTGGGATAGCTGGCACAGGTATGCAATGTAACCTTTGTAACACTTTCCGTACTTAATTTTTCTCAAAAAACCCCCTCAGTACCCTTCTGTGCTAGAATCCCTCTGTGACTCCTGTGTGAAAGCTTGGCATGTTGTCACCTGGAAAGTGACATAAAGTCACAGTGTTTCCTCTTCTATCCTCACCTTTTTTGCAGAAACAAGCAAATCCTGGAGTTGCTGCTGACATCTGTCTTCCATTTTCCCTGCTGGGCACTTTCAAGAGGCGATTGAGGATGGATGCCTGGACTTTCTATGACTTCTGCAAGCGCTTGTATCTGGCAGCCTTAGCTGTACTGCCTAAACCCAGGGCAACTCTGGCAGCATGTGATGGAGTCAGGCACCATTCAGCACGTTCTCCATCAGGTGGTGAAATAACAAATCTGTTGAACAGCACACAACTACACTCAGCAAGGTCTTTTCCTTCAAGGTTGTATAAGAAGAGAGCAAAAGCAGTTAGCATAAACCAAAAAAGGAACAAAAACACCCATCAGAAATGGAAAACTCCGAAAGCAGATACTGTGTAGCCCTTACTCCTTACTGCTGACTGGGGGGCTGGAAAAGGAGCTTGGTATCACTCCTAAATGCACAAAGCACCTGACAGTGCCCCACCACACTGCAACTGCAAGCATTCCTCAGAGGCTTAAGCATGTTAACAGTGAGACCAGATCTGTGTAGCAAACCACTGCACAACTAAGACACAGTTATCCCTAGGTGACACTACTGATGTCTGTGAGGTGGAAGTGAGGGTGCAGAGCAGGGTTCAGGGAGTCCTTTTCCGTCAGTGCAACAAGTACTAGGGGAGGAAGAAACAGGCTGTGTACAGCACAGTCTGCTCAGGAGGGAGCTGTGATTGCAGCTGAAAGACCCGGCTGCTGCTCAGCTGAAAGATGTAAACAAGGAATTGATCAGTTATTGCTATATTAACACATGCAATCGTGGATTCTTGCATGCAAACTTCCAGGGTATGATCAAATTCCACTATCAACTTAGTGTGTTAGTTTATGGAGCTGTAATCCAAAGTAAAGCTCTTCACAGTTCTCTAAAGCTGCAGAGTTTAGGTGGGAACAAGGGTCTGCCAGCAGTAACTCCATGCAGGATGAAAACCTTAGCTTTTTTCTGCCTTTCTTGGCTATGTGATGCATTTTCACAGGGTTATGAAGATGGTCTCTTCATGCTGTCCTTTTTCCCAGAAGCCAGATCACTGGTCTCTGCTACCTATTTTTGTTTTTCTTACTTTAATGAGTGTGCATTATAAACAAAGGTGTACAGCATAATAGAACCCCCTGGAAATATTTGTAAATAAAAGGCTTTTATAAACCTTTTATAGGGAAGCCCTATAAACATTAATAGACAGTGAACACTTTTCTAGAGGCATTGTTATTCCACTAGTCTATACAATTCAATAGCGAATTATATTCCTGCTATCAAATCCCAAAGGACGATTCAGAAAACCATCAGAAAGGATCTAATTCTCTGTAATTTTCTCCAGTAATTAAGATAAAAGCCTTTCAGGGTCTCCTCTATTACAGTGCATGTGATTTTTCCACAGGAAAACAAATGATCAGTTTAAATTCCCCCTGGTTACCTAAGCAAAGTAAAGCCAGTAAATACTGAAGGTTTAGTAAGATAAAATTTCCTTTCATTTCCATGGGAAATCCACTTAATTTCAGGAGACAATGAGGGCCAAGGATTAGGCTCCCTGTATTTTATAACAGGACATCAAACTCCACCTTCTGCTAGAGTCAAAGAGTTTCAGAGATTTTGCCACGTCCCCTTTGGGCTGGCAGGGAATGTGTGCTCTGTGGAGGCTTTGCACACAGCAGCAGGTGCCATTCCATTAACACCAAGAGGCTCCGTGTAGCAGTGAACTTGGGGCTCTGAGAACCATGGTATATCTGGGGAGCTGCAGAGTGCTAATTGGAACACCACCAGTGTTTTCCCCGTCATGTGCTTGGAAAGCTGTCTGAGGACAGAGACGGTGTTTCTAGAATGTAGTGCTGAGTTCTTGTGAAACCCATGTATTTTTTTAGCCCTTGTCTCCACATTTGGTGCCCAAGGAGAGGCACTAATGACCTCTGCAGGGAACTCAATGCAGAGCCTTAGGAAGAAGTCACACATATGAGAGAAAAATGAGACATAAAAGCCACGGGGGCATATCGAAGAGCTTAAAGGCAAATACCACTCCTGTGCCATGCTTTGCTGGAGCTCCCTTTGTGAGGCTGTGACCTCTACTTTGGACTACATAAAGCTGAGGTCAGACCTCTGTGAAATCCTGACCTTGATGACAACAATAAGAGCCTTTTCACTGATTTTTCTGGGTTTCTGGTGTGAGAGATTTGTCCATAGCCCTATCATAAGTCTGCTCCAGGTAGTGGCCTCTCTGCCCATCCTAATGGCTTTTCCTCCGCCTTCTCCGCTCCACCCTTCTCCTCCATCACTCTTTGAGGCTGACAGTGAACTACCCACAGTAAAATGACAACAGTAATAGCTTCTACTGTGTGGCATTTCTCATTCCCAGATCTCTTCAGAGCCAAGTGCTTTAATATCACTGGCCTTTGACATGCAGCTTATAGCTAGTTCTTCCTTGGAGAAACCAGAGCCAAAGCTGGGTATAGAATACAGCACTTCAGATTTAGTTGTCTTCACTAAGTCTTGTACCTGTATCTTTCCCCATCTCATTACCTGTCTCCCAGACACAGTGTGAAAGGAAGCTATTCCTGTTTCCAGGAGCAATGGCAGGCCCCAGTTGACAATACAAAAAGGTCGTTAGATGTTAGTAGGGCTATGAGAAATCATCCCTTATCTTAGCAAAGAATGAAAGCCCACAGAAAATGGCTTATCAAAGATGTTCATCTCGTCTGCTTCCCAGGGGGCCTTTGGAGGTCTTGGATATACTCATCAGTTACAAGACTTCCTGCTGGAATTGCTGCATCAATTAGCCACATGAAAATTGTCATCCTGCTCTCTCCACTTCAAACAGATCTTTCCTTTCAGTATGTAGTGCCCTCTTCATCTTTATTCCAGAGTTATTTATTTCATCTGCTGGCACTGTGCAAAAATTTCCTGGCCTTGATACTTATTTTGCCTCCATGTACCAAAGTGTGACTTTGATTACGTCACTGTCCCAACTACTCTAAATCCCAGCCACTTATCAGTAAACTTAAAGTAAGTCACAATGAGTTCAGAAACAAATGACTTACAAAGATAAATCTTCACTCCAACACATCAGTGCCAGTACAGTACAAGCAAGTAAACCATAAATCTTCAGAGCACCACTACAGAATGTCGCTGTACTACTCCAGAGACCAGAGGACAGAGACCACTTTCTGAATTAGCTGATTCTGCTTTTGAGATATTTAATGGCTTTTGCTTGATTTTTTATAAAATTACTTAATTCATGAATGGTGCTTCTTCTTCATTTGACACCGTGAGAGTGGGGAAAAGGGATGGAAGGGGTTTTCATTTCCTCTAGACCTGGTGGTTCTCTGACCTTCTGCAAGTGCCTACACTGTGGGTGCCTGATCCCCACTTGCCAAGCAGGAACATTTGCGATGAAGCTGAGTTGAGAGTCACTGACCTTCATTCATAAAGTTGCTTAACAGTCTGCCTACCTTTTGAGTTCTTGTGGAAGTCCTTTGGAGAATCTTCATGTGGCTTTTGACCACAGTGGACTTAAAGGTGCTCTGAGCCTCCCTGCTAAACTGGAGGATTCAGACCATCAGAAAATTCACTGTGATCAAAACCCACCACTAGGAATTGCTTCTCTACATTAATTTTTATTAGGAGTTTGCACAAGGCTACAAAGTTCTCATTTCACAATGAATATTTTTCCATGTTCAGAGTGACAGAAGTCAGACTGCACCAGTGTCTTTTTTCCAGAGTTTTCAGGGGATTTGTTTTATCTAGCTGTACAGATACCCATTCAGCTGTAGCCAAACCATCATAAATCATTTCCTGCTATTTTTACAGACAGGTATTTTGTTCCTATGTGACAGTGAGTCCCCACATTTTCAAAAGCCTTCTGCCCATAAGTGATGTTTGCCTTAGTGTACAATGGAAGCATACAAGAGCTCCCACAGTACTTTTTGGTGATATTTTTGCTGCACACAAGTCTTTTAGCAGCCCCTTTACATGAAAGAATTTTATACAAACAAAATAGTTTCAAGATTCTGAGCTGAAAAGCACTGTGTAAGTGCCTAGGGTTATATTCAATTAACAGTATCTAATTCCAGGCACACCATGAATCACATTTTTCTTCTCTCTTTAGAGCCAACATGTTAATCCTTTGAAACAAAAATGTCTGCATTTTAATGAGAGTTTAAAAGGGTGAAAGTTCTGCTCTACTACACTGAGCATAATAGAATATTTTTTGTGATGTATATCTTCCATCCACTCACTTTAATTTTCAGAATAATATCTGGAGAGCAGCCGGTTTTATCTTCGCGCTCTCCTCATTCACTCCACTTAGCTTTCAGTGTGTGTATCACAGTTAATTTGAAGTTGATATTTACTTTTCCTTATGGGCACTAGGTTACAATAACACCGAAAAGATTAGAGTGTTGTCCTCTCCAGGTTGACTTGTACAATGCATCTCAGAGAAGTATTAATTTTAATTGTTTTTTTACACTCTATTTCCTGGCACTAGGACATAAGAATTCCTTGTTGGATTAAGTCCTGAGCTGAAGACGTGGGGTATTAGACGCGAAAGCCTTCCAGTGTCTGGCACAGACCCCATGTGGGTCTTCAGTGGGTTGGCTCATGTCCTTCAGTGATGTCTCAAGTCATATGATGTAGTTTGGAGAGGAAAGGATAACCTTGTCCACCTGTGAAGCACTGTAAAGCAGCAGGCAAGGCTACCAGTAAGGTTAGGAGAGAAATTGCAAGTTAAGAAGGAAATTTCCTATCCTGTTCATGCAAGGTCAATACCTTGTCCACAACTCCTCTCTAGTGTGATTTTGTGGCTTTTATAACCTGGTTCCCTGTTGCTTTAGCCCATATTCAAGCCAGGAATGTGGGGGGAAATGAGGTGTCTAAAATACCTCTATGTGCCCTTTTTCCGGTTTGTATTCTGCTCTAGAGCTGAGAAGTCCAGGTAGGTGTTTATGTCGCAGATGGGGAAGGGTGGAAGTGCCCATGCAGAAGGTATTCCCAAAGACTCATTTCTTATCCTGAGAGCTCTGAACTGAAGTAGGTGAAGCAGGTGGATGACACCAGACTTTGGCTATGAGCCCAGTGTGATAGCAATTCACTGCAGAGGTTTGTGTTTTCCACTGATGTATAGGCAGCTACCACCTGACTTCAAACAGCATCTTGATCTGGGAAAAACTGGCTTCTTCATTTTATGGGAAAAGGGAGATTTAAGGAAGCCTGTATAACATTACTTCAAGGCTTGAGGAAAAAGCCTACCTTTAGGCAGAAAATCAAACTGAATCGGGCATCTCTCGAATTCCTTTGATTACTCTGATCAGGGCATGTAAACAACATGCTGCTGGAGGAGAAGAAAATAAAGACTTTAAGTAGGAAGAAGAAAGGCTCTAACAGCTGCTCAGGAATAAGTAAAATAGACATATAAAACCAGCAAAATGTTATGGGTAAAACTACAACAAATCATCCTTCTAGCCAACCCAGCCCAGGTACTGAGTTGTCACCCGCTGCACTGTTTGTGAGACAAGCAGAGGTGGGCAGATCCATAATGCAGAGGTGTTATGGAACTGGATAAACAGCTGGCTGACCATGTTTTGGCTGCAATGCACAGTGGCTGGTGTCTCTACCTATTCATGCTCTCTGCAGGTAATTTAGCTCCTGACTCCTCAAGCTATCCTGTTTTACCTCTGTCAGTTCTGTTCAGTTACTGTCAATGAACTGTGACTTTTTAGTTTGCTTTGTTTTAAGTATATTTACTCAACTTCCAGCAGGAAAGGTGTAATAGAAGCTGTCCCTGCAGCATCCTAGGAACCTGGCAGCATAGACTGTGTATTAAAGTCAAAAAGTTGGTCAGCCAGTCAGTCAGCTTCTGTCCACCTCTGTAACACCAGCACATTTTACTGTAAAATTTGGGTAGCTGTCACCGATTCTCCCCATTTAGACCCTACAATGAAAATGTCATGGGTAAGTTAAATCTCATTTCCTTGCTGGCAGATTTCTCTAACTACATCAGTTTGCCTTTTCTAACCAGCTTACAATGTGTTGGGGTATTCCATGTAGTGTGGCTTCCTCAAGCAGATCTGTGTGAGCCTGCAAGAGGAAAGAAGTTTTAAATTTGTTTATCTGTCTACTTAAGGGTCTTCCATCCCAGAAAGGAAAACGGTCAGCAACTATGCACTCTCCAGTGAAAGCAGAGGGTGAAAACAGGCCTCCGAACTTAAAATACAATTTCGTGTGTGCAAAGCCTTGCAGATGCAAGAATTTTTACCTGCCTAGTTACAGAAATTAAGGATAGGATGAACTGTAGCTATTATGATGAAGTAGACAAAGACAACACAAGAGCACCTTCCAATCTTACTCATACCCAGGAGCCATCAGATATTCTGTAGTTATATATGATGCATGAGCATGAGGTAAGTGGACACATCCTCCATTAACTGTCTGCTGAAATTTTCAGTCGATTTTGGATTATAGACGAATTTATAGCCTCTTGCCTTACAAACAAAACCATAAAACCACATCCCTTCTTCCACTAGATTTACAGGTGGGCACAGTTCTCTCCTGGAGTGATTCATGGCAGTATCTCCCTGCTTCACTGCCGGGTCAGTACCTCCTGCAATTTCCTCTCTCTGCCACATCCACTTACCCTGGCTGCAATCTCTCCAGATGTGACTGATGTCACTTGTGTCCAAATCAACTCAGGACAGGAGAGAAGCAGTAGACAGAAAAGGACAATGCTACCAGTGTTATTATGCTTATTTGTAATGGTGGCTGGATTCTCGTGCCTCATTTAGACAAAAGCAAAAGAAAATTAATTTGCTAATGGAAATTAACTCTATAGGCATAGCAGAGAGCTTGCAAGACCTGATCCTGTTATCACGGAGGGATTTCAGATGCAATTTTCACTGAGTTCAATAAAATTTCCCTGGTTTTAGCAAGGAAGATCAGTCCTTACTTTCAGCATGCTGTTTAAAATATACATGAGAATTCTCCTTTCCATTGTGGCAGAACAAAAGCCATTCTCACAGCTCTAGCTGGAGAGGCTTTGGGGCAAAATGCATGTCAGCGTGTTACCTCAACTGACTGATTTCTTTGCTGCACAGATGAGCAAACTAGGAGTCATCAGCTTCAGCACATCACACGAATCAGAGCACCTGTCCCCTTGCACTTTGTGCTCTGCATGAGATGAAAGAAAAAGCAAGTAGATCAGTGGTTGTGAAGCAGAGCAGCTAAGTGACCACTGAAACAGCCTTGCAACACCCCTGGCCTGGCCTGGCCTGGCCTGACCTGACCACTCTCTCTTGACCCAGGTTTACACCTCTGCCAATTCAGGTAATGAGCATCAGTTCAGTGCTTCTACTCTCTCCTAACCAACGTCTTCTCTAACAGCAGAGACAGCTCGCTCTTAATAAGCAGGCAGGAGGTTTTATTACTGTGATGGAGTGAAAGAGAAACTGGAAGGAAGACAAGACTCCAGAGCATCACTTCCAGACCACGTTTCAGCCTGTCAAGTGGTTAACAGCCATACTGGCTCCCACACTTCACCAGTACTGCTGCTTATTCCCATTCACTTGCTGCAATGAACTCCCTTGGTTGTACAAGGGTCTGAGACTTTGCTTACTGGGCCAGTAGTGAATATATAGATGCATTCTTTAGCCATCTTCTTCTTCTAAAAGCCAGATCAGCTCCCTATTCTTGTTCTTAACATGGGCCTCAGAAACAGTTGCACTATAATTAAGAGGGTAGGTGGGGTGAGATGTAGGCTATGAGTATTCCCTAGATTGCTGACGTTGCCACATCTTCAGAACATAAAACCCTGCCCCATAATGAGATCTCAAAGGGTGAAATTCACCTGTACACAGAAGCCTAGCATAAGAGCAATATGCAGTTTTAAAAGTCTGATTTGTTCTTAAATATTGATCATGTCAGAAACGTTTAATGCTACTTCACAAGAGCTGGTTATGAATTCAAACTTTACTGTGTCAGATGCTGTGCCAAAAAAAAAAAAAAGGAAAAAAAAAAAGTAGGATCTCTGCCTCAGAGAGCTCTCACACAGGCATGAGTCTGTGAAGAAACACAGAAACAAGACCATATATTGGCCAGCATGACAGATGGAGAATTCTGCACCCACATTCACCCAGCATCACATTCCTGGTGTTGCAAGAAAGGAGACTTTCAAAAAAGTGAAAATCTCAGGTTTATTTTATTTTTCTCCTTCCATGTGGAAGGTCTATAGAAATATCAGTTTTTTATCATCTCTCCAGGCTCACTGACATGGTTTTAGTGACCTTCAACATTTCCGAACATTTAGTTGTGATACTCAAGGCATCAGAGACATGCTAGAAATTGTCCTGCAGCCTCACCAAATCTTGAATCTGATTACCCTTGACTAAGCTGGGTGACTTTGCAGACGTTCTTCTCTTCTCAATGACAAGTACTGAAAAGTACAGAAACAGAGCCAGGCTTTGTCCACAGACAGTGAAAACACAGACATACACACAGAGTGAAAGCCCTAGGAAGTTTTCCAGAGTCACAGAAGGCCAATATTCACCTTGTCATATTTCTGTCATGAAATGCTTCACTTATATTGTAGAGCAGAAATAAGTGTTGAGATTAGGGGCACTAATGATGTATTTATTCACAGGTCTATAACCCATAAATAAATTGCAGCATTTCCTCATACTACAGACAACAAACCTCATAGCCAAACTTCTGTTCCTGCTGCAAACAAATTCAGACTGACAGTTTCCTGCTCCAAACAAAATGTGTATTTTGACATCTTGGAAACATGGCTGCAGTGTCACTAATGTCAATTAGCTAAACCTCTCAGAAAGCTCTGGTGCTTCAGCCAGATGCCAAAAGGAGCGTTTAGAAGACTAACTCTAAGCAGAGACACTTGGAAAAGTTTCCTGTCAAAGTTAAGACACATGCTATTTAGGAAGAGCCACCAGTATATTTTGGAGCTGATCCAACATCCACTGAAGACCTACAGGTAGATTCATTTATCGACTGCACTCTGCCATGGATGGATTCTCATGATAAAGAGACCAGGAAGAAGTAACACAGTGTTATGATTGATAAAGCATAACAGAAGAGGGTACATAGGACTCCTGGAAATCACTGCAGGCAGGATAACCTTGAGCAATGGAGCAGCCATTTCCTCCACCTTTGTGGCCAAACAGTTTCACAGGACTCTTTCCCTGCTCTGGGTCTTTGCCCTTATTATGGTAGTGATGTAGTGTGAAAACTCAGGGCTTGCTGGTCAGTGAAATTTTGAAGGGCAGCGTGCAACACAGTAAGTTGCAGAGTGAAAATGGAAAAGCCATTCCTGATTCACTCAAGGAGGAAATGCTAGTAACCCAAAAGCAGAATGTTTCCTTCTGAGCAATGCTGAACCTTATTATGAAACCAAATCAAAAGAAGCTGATGCTTGGATACCTACTTAAATCACCTGAATTTTGAGAGGTGCAGCTCCCATAGACAGTCAAAGATTAATGGATTTGAGAAGGGAAATGTCAGTACATTTTGGGTGAGCAGAATTGCCTAGAATCAGACACAGGCTATGGAGAAATGTGAATTCAGCCTTGAATCAATATTTCAGTCCCTTAACCATCAAGGATGCTCCTGCTTCTCTTTCCAACTGATTAAGCAATGAGGTGAAATGCTGGGATCAAGGGTAGCTGTTATTCACAGCTATATCTTGTGTGTCTTTGCATTCAGAAGCAATTTTATTCATCTGTCAAGAGAAACAGGTCAAGATAAATTTCCAGGTTGTGTGGGAGGATGCAGCCATGAAGCTCACAGCAACAAGGCCCCAGCATAGCAACCTCGTGCTGGCATAAGCAGATGGCAAATGGGGAGTTGTGAACTGGGGACTGGCTGGATGGGAGCCCCACTTTTTTTCCTGCACCAAGATCTATAACAATCATGCTGCAACACTAGCTGCAAAGGTTAGTTTTGGGAATTTCCCCTACAAGTCTGACTTAATGAGATATAGAAGTGTCCGTGTGCGGCTTCTGCAGCTGCCTTGTCATTAGAGGTGCTCATTTCCTGGGTGGGCATGTGATTTCCCATTTCCCTGGGTTAGGAAAATAACATAATTATACTCTGAATTCAAATCCGCTCTGGTTTGGGCAGAAGCAGGGTCTGATATGCATAATTTTTAAATGGATGGCGCATTGCCATTACACAGGCAACAGTATCAATTTCTCTTCTGTGTGAATTTTTATTTTAACATGTCAAGAGTCACTTTCATTTATACTTAAAGCCCAGAATGAATCAGTACTGGCACAAACTTTGAAAAAAAAAATAAAGGCATCCCCAGTAGAAATGAATGTATAGGTGACCATCTATCTTCCTAACTTCTGTTCAAGGAGTCAGACTAGTTGCACTGGTGGCCACAGAAACACAACTGTAATCTGTCCACAGATTTTCACTTTTGTGCAGGTATTTTTTTCATTTAATTTTCATTTTCTTTTCATTTCTTTATTTACTCACTTTGTACTTGACTGTGATTTTGCACTGTGGATATCTCATATTTAAAACATAAGTCTGTTATTTTACTGTAAAACCATGCAGAACTCCCTTCTTTCTATAGCTTCCCCATTAAAATTTCACAGATGGGAAATTCGAGCACTAGACTCATGCAGACCTGAGCCATAAAGTAAACCTCTGGATTGTAAAGGCCCTAATTTTCACACACACTTTACTCAGAAGGGCTTTGGGCTTAAAATGCCCATAGCTGGGAAATGGAAATTAGGTTGTAAGTTGCTAGTTGGAGATATGCAAGCTCTGTCCTGCTTTGATTACCTTTTGCTCAGCAAGAGGATCATAGACACATTGCAGCCTTGAATTTAGATCGAGAGCACTGTTCAGCACTTCACTGTGTCCTGCTGTTCATGTGAAAGGGCACCCTGTTTTAGGGATCTGTAGTAGTACACAGCTGAGGCAAAACTTGAAGATAACCCAATTTTTAGGGACCAGATCACATTTCAGATGGAAGGGGGAGCTCGAAAACAAACACTCCTCTCCACATTCTGTTTATATCCCAGCGAAGCTGTTCTGTTCTCTACACCCACAGAGCAGCACTCACTGCTCTAACCCTAACCCTAACCTAACCCTATCTCCAGAAAGCAGAGGATGTTCTCTTTGCAGCAGCACCCCACACTCCTGCCCCACATTACATGTGCAAGGATGTTTTAACTGCCTTCTTCATTAGGAAGGAATGAAAGTCTCCTCTCTGTGCCCTAGAAACAGTGAGTCCCTGCTGGTCTTACAGACTGTCATGTTACTGAGTGCCATTAGTCCTGCTGATTCTGTGGGTGACAGAGTTCTGCAGACATTCCCTCAGGCTGTCCCCTCCATGCTAAAATGTTATCTGGACTCCTCTAGCTCTAAGTGGATCATTTCCTCTCTCATTTGTCTCATCTCATAGAACCCTGGAGGTTTGCTCACATTTATTTTTGGCTCTGGTGGAGCAGATTTGTCTGTTTCAGTTTGATTTACCTTCATTCACAGATATTTATATTTCTCCTAAGAGAGGCCAGTATTAAACCAACCTGTTCTTACTGGTAGTACTTTTGTTATCAGCATTTTGCTCCTTATTCACTGTGAATCTGGATACCCTGTCTCCTTCAGTAACCTACAAGTAGCTGGAAAGGTACCCAAACTGTGCAGACACCTGTGCTGTGAGGACAATTCCCTGTGCAGTTCAGGTCTGGATTGTAGGCTCCTACAAAGCTGAAGCTGGAGGATGGGTTTCAAGCATCAACAAAGTCAACAGCTCAGCCTTCAAGTAGGGAGTAGACAGTATAGCCAAGGGATATTTCCTCTGGCACAGGAGGAATGCCTGGAGAGCCACTGAGGGTTGTTCCCCGGGGAGCAAAGGGTGGTACTGAGGCACACTCCACATAGTACAGTTTGAGCTCTCCTGCAACTTGGTCAGACACAGACATTATCCCTCACCCTCTAAGATACATTGTAGGATCCATGGGCTGGGCTGACAAGGATGCTACAAGTTCCTTTTACCGGTAGGGGGTAACACTGCTCCCACAGCTGGAAGGCACAGCTCAGGCCCTGCAGGCTGAAATACTGAGCTGAATATCATTCCCCACATCCAGCTGTAACTTAAAGAGCAAGGGAGAGCTGCTCCCTCCCCCACCCCGTGCTTCAGGACAGGGATTATGGTGTCTAAGGAACCATGAAGGAGAAACTCCCTCAACAGTATTTCTAGTCTTCTCTGCAGCCTATTCTTGCCACTGTCCTGACAAGTGTAAATCATGTCTCAGTGTAAATATACCCAGTACATCTGTCACATCCAGGTGGCAATGTTGGCTACGCTGTTTGTAAATCCACTGAGAATAATGTATTTGTGCTGTGGGATAACATCCCATAATGAGATTGTGATATTCCATAGCCGAAGATTTGCTATTTGTGACAAAGATGGATTTCATGAACAGAAAGGCTGCCGGGAGATCTCCTGGACTTAGGGGACATTCACAAGCTGGGGATCCTTCTAACCTACTCAGCCATAACTCAAATACAAGGGAGATACTTTCTCTTGCTTTTGAAACCAACGAATAAACACCATTAGCTGCATATCTGGCCATATATTTGCATTCAAAACATGACAAAGCACAAAATAACTAAATGTAAAAAAGCACAGTCAAGAACTGCATATATTTACAAGCCAGCCTATCATATTGATCCAATTACACTTAATGTAGCAAGTATAATAGTAAAAAAAAATAATTTCCAAGTGTAGAACAACTCTTTTTTTTTTTTTTTTTTTTTTTTCCTCAGAGATTTAGAAAATGAATCCTTTCAATAATGAAATTCTGGAGTTTTTTTTCTTTGCTCCCAGGTGTAGTTTATGTATGGAAAGCTTAAAAAAAGTCTTCATCCTTTTTTGTGAAAATACACATATGCCACATCCTTCCCTCCTATGTTGTGAGCAGAAGTTGTATATGTGTGTATTTATGCATATGTAGAAATCTGCATGTAAATTCATGCCTCTCTAAGCCTGTTAACAGCAAAACAACTTACACCTAAGTTGTTTCCTCTATCTCATTGGGAATTAATTATCCTAGACTTAGTAAAGTAGGTGAATTCATGCATTTATTAATAGATTTTGTAAAAGCAGCCTTGGAAATGCTGGATTGTTCAATGCCAGACAGTAAGAGAAAAATTGTTAAAAACACAGCCTCTGTATAGAGCTCAGCAGAATTAGGAACTCAGCCTAAGCCTCTTGAGTCGCAATCTTGTTTCTCTGTCTCTGAGACCAGCTGTCTTGTCTTCATTTAAATGCATGGTCCTTTGAAATTACTTTTTTATGCCACTAGACTTCTTGTTCTTCACTTACATCAACACATGTACAAACACGGAATAGAGTTTCATGTAAGTTAATAAAATAAAAGAAGCCAGGGTATAATGCGAACTCCAAACCCCCTATACGTGTGGAGCCCAAGGCAAGGGAAGTGCATGGAGCAATGGAATTCCTGGAATCTGAAGTCCTTACTCAAGTTGGTATGAAGCTAATGCTGCCTGCTCTGTGGGGAGCTGTACCCAGTGACTCAGGGCATGCTCTTAGCCCTAATTTCCCACAGCTGGAGAACAGACACCCCATTTTACAGGTCGGTAAAAATATGAAAAAGCAAAGCAAAGCAGTCTGTCTGTGGCCATACAACATGTGTGTGACCATGCAGAACAGGTCTCAGTGTCCCATAAGCCTGTCCTATCAGTCCCTGCAGCTGGAGCTGTGGGGACTCCTCCTGTGCTGGGTACTGTACACTCAGATGTATAAATAAATGTATTTCTGTTGGCTATTTGCTTTGCTGCCCACCTCCACATGTCTCTTAGCATAACAGCTGACCAGGGCTGCAGATGGGTTAAGAGAGATGCTTACACATGAATTAGCACATATTTGAAAGCTGCCACTTCCCAGGACTGATCTGGACATCTGGGGCCAAAACCAGCACTGGGTGGAGTGGACAGAGTCTCCCTGACATCATCAGTGTTGTGTCTCCTGAGTCACAGTGCGTGCTTGGCTCACTCTCTATGGCCTCAATCAGGCAAAGGGCTTGTAAAGTGGCGTAAAAGAAGCACTGATGTGGTTTAACATAAAAGGTAGAATCAGGCCACTAAAACTGACCATTTAAATCCAGCAGGTCACTGATTCTTTTCTGTTGATCTGAACTGGAATAATCAAAACCTGGCTGGGTTCCCCTTTCAGTCTCTCCATCACACCGTCTGAATTTCCCTGCAATCAGAGAACACTCCCACCCCCTCTGTCCTGCTCTCTGAAGGAACAGTTAGTTTGAATTATAGGTTCCCTTTTTAACAACATTCTCTCAGAAATCCCAAAAGCCAAAGACTGCACATCAGCCTGTACAATCTCAGCTATTCACATGCACGCATCAGTGATTTTTCCCATCTCTGATATATCAATGCTGTTTACAAAGTAATACATGTATATTTCTTCCCTTTAAAAAACTGTAGTAGTGTGAATGCAGTGACAGCCCTACATAACTGCAGAGGTCCTATCCTAGAGATACTGCTGCCAAGGGGTGAGCTTGCCTGTAAACAAGAGGCCCGTGCAGCCCATGGGTATAGTTTCTAGCTTGTATTTGCAGCAGAAGTCCCGTAGGTTTTGTAAAGCAGGTAATGGAAGGGCTTTTTTCCGTGTTTTGTGACCCATATTTCAGGTTTATTATTACCAAAGGACAGAAACCTCTCCTTGCATTACTAATCTTCAGAAAAATGCCATGGCCATCACCACTGAAGATACTAAAACCAAATTTATCGCTGGAATCTGGAAAAATGCCATTCCAGTGGTATCTCCATTTCTGCCATGCCTGTCCAGACATTTGCCTGAAGCTGGTTTCAGGAGAGGCAGTGCAGTTGTGCTGGAGTACATCAGACAACAGAGATCCTGCACTGAGGTTAGTTCTGCAGAACTGGCCTCAGCCAGTGTTTTGCAAAAGAGAAGAAAACTGGGGAAAAATCTTAGAAAATAATCCTGGAAGACAATTTCCAAAAATATGGGATGCTGCTGAGGAGTTCATAGAGTACTTTGAGCATCTATCTTACTTCCAGTCCCTCTGATTTCTACATCTTATCAATGTAGCAGCCTGAAAATTTAGTAGCAGATATCTTTGGAAACTGGAGGTTTGTCCTTTATAAATTATCACCACAAAAGATGTTTGGAAAAGTCCTTTGACAGGACAAGAGGAAATGGCCTCAAGTTGCAACAGGAGAGGTTCAAGTTCAGGCTGGACATCCAGAAGAATTTCTTCACTGAAGAATATTTATTTGTTTATTTTAAATCAAATTTCACTGGACTCTACCTCACATATTTGGCTCCATTTGCTCTGATCTCCATACTGGTAGCTCAGCGTGGGACTGCAGAAGCTGTTCCAGTGGAGACAGTGGCAACAGTAGGAAGGGAAGGACAGTGAGTGCTAGCTACAGAATATGGCAATTTGGGATGATGAGACAGGTAAATTAGCTGGATGGTTCTGTAATATGATCAATGGCAGAATGGACTGCTATGGTAGTAACAGCAGTAACTTGGCTGTGATAAATGCATGTGGATGTCTCAAAACTGGTTTCCCACCCTGTTTGCCATGCTAGGAAAGTCATATTTTCTCAATGACATATTTCTGAAGTTTTCCCCACATCTATAAGCACTTGTGATACCTGTCCTTAACAGCATCTCCCCCTGCAGAGAAATGTCCTGTGGCAAGAAACATCAAATGATTTTGCTGGTCCTAGAGCAGGGCAGCACAGAATAGACAGGCCTGAGTCTCTCAAAAAACTGCTGCCAACTGCAATGGGACCTGTGCCTGCTTGCATCAGCACTTGATTCACCCAGAAAAAAAGGCTAGTGATGGGCTGAATTTGTTCTTAGTACAACTCTCTTGACTTCAGTGGCGTTTCCCTTGCAGTGAACTTGTTCTGACACACTCACATTGTGCAGTCAAGCAAAGTAGCAGAGGCTTTGGCTGGCAGGCCATAATCAAATTCCACTTCAAGTAACCCAGGCAGCCTGCTACCAGGGCTTTGGAGCAGGGAGAGAGGCAGTGTGCCAAAACCATCTCCTACAGAACTGTGTTCTTCCCTATTATTTAGTTATACTGATGCTGACAAATGTATTTTGACATAATAGTAGAAAGACCTGGGTTGGAAGGGACCTTAAAGATCATCTAGTTCCAACCCCCTGCCATGGGCAGGGATGTCAGCCCTTAGACCAGGCTGTTCAGGGCCCCATCAAACCTTGAGCACTGCCAGGAATGGGGCATCCACAGCTTTCCTGGGCAGCCTGTGCCAGCACCTCATCGAGTAAAGAACTTCCAAGAACTAAAGAACTTAGTTCTAACATCTAATCTAGGTATCTCCTCTTTTATTTTAAAACTATTTCTCCTTCTTGTCACTATCTGCCCGTGTTAGAAGACACTCTTCCTCTTTTTAAAAGCCCTCTAAGTAAAGGCTGCAATAAGGTGTCCCTGGAGCCTTCTCTTCTCCAACCTGAACAACCCCAGCTCTCTTAGCCTGTTTTCGTAGGAGAAAAAATGTAGGCTCAAGCCCTACACTTTGTACTCTTTGTGGCTATGTCACCAGTCTTCAAAGCTCAGGGTGGCTTCTGATTAAACAGTGAGACCACCATCCATGGAGCTCAGCATCCAGTCTCCTGGAGCATTTGCTGTGGTCAGGAGCAGCACCAGGACTGCTGGGAAGGAGTTTGTGTTGGCTGCTCTCCCGGTGCCGTTTGCACCTCTGGCTTTGGGAGACACTCTTGCTCTCCTCTCCTCTCCTCGCTGCTCCTGCTACTGACTGTGGCAGTGCCTGACTTAGTAATAGGAGGACAAGCAGAGTCTGTTCCAGGTTGCCAAGGAGATGCTGAGTAAGATATGCAAAGTCAATTACTTCACCAGAAAATAGCAGCATGAGGAAGAAAAATAAACCTAAGCACTCCTAGGATGAGCATGCTTATTTCTTAGAGCATGGGACTAGAATGCTAGAATGACTAGAATCATTAGCCATTTGTACCTCAAATTACAGTAGGATATTGTTGGGAAGAAATAAGTGTACACTGTATTATGCCTTGTGACAGGAAATTTTATGTAGAAAGTGTTGGGAACAGATAGGCACAAGTCTACTCTAGGCCTGGCATGAATTACTCTATTTCTTTTAAAATGCTGGAAGAAATCACCTCACTGTGATCTGTAAATCACAGTAATTTGTAAGAGCTGAGGAATAAGAGCACTTCCCTTCACACATTTGCACACAGAAATTCTCTTCAGAATTTCCCATGAATAAGGTTCTTCCTGTCCTCTGACAAACTGTGACCAGCTCTCTCCTTATGCTTAAGAAAGAGAAGTTGGCCATTGCCAAAGCACTAAATGATGGACTTCACTTATGGATTTTGATGGAAATAAAAGGAATATTTTTCATGAGAAGGTAAACACTTCCATACACCGAAAATATTTGTGGGAGGTTTTACCTTCCTCCGGCCAAGGAAAAAGCTCACCCCTGTAGCTTCTCCCTCTCTTCTCCCAATTAGTTACAATCACAAAACTTAATAAGAAACTACCATGGCATTCTCTTAACAGCCTGACTGGTGCAGAGGTCAGAGGAGGCTGACTTGGTTGAGTGAGATTCCTCTTTGGTGAGAAAGTGAGTCCTTTTCTTCTGTTTCCTAGCATAGGTGGACTCAGGCACTGGTATCTCAACGGTTGCTTAGTTGCTGTGATTGCAGAAGGACTGGGTTTGGTTGCTTTGGGGCTCCCTCCACATCAGTATTTCTTTTTCTGTGGCTGAGAAAAAATGACACTTGGGAAACTGAACCTAAACTTCCATAACTGTAGCAGTGGGTGTCCAAAACCTACTCCTGCACTCTTGGTAACATTCTGCAAATAGTGTATCTTGTGTGAATCACAAGTCTTGACTGAGACGCCATTCAATCTGCTCTGCTACATCTGATTTGCGTGCAGATTTTTTGTGCTCTGTTTGTTTCTCATGAATGCATCAGTGTAGTCAGTGTGCATCAGAGGGTGGTGTACTGGAAGCTGTATCTTGGAGCCTGTGATTTAGAAAAAGCCAGCAAAATAATTTTTTTCCATTGGGCTGAGCTCAGAATCTGTTTTACTCTAAAAAAAAGGTCTGTAATTTTTGGAACATTTTCATTATTTTATTATTTAAAATTAAATTTATCTGTGTCTGAATAGACTGACTTTATAGCTGGTGGAAATGTCACTCTCCAGTATTGCAGGTGCAAAGGTGAAGCTATATAGTTGCTTAGTAATAATGTTATCTTCTATATAAATGCAATTGTGATTCACAAGCTTTTAAAGCTTGAAAGTTCTTATAACAAAGGATTGTTTGTGGGTCTGTTGTTGTGGGAGTGGCCTTTCAGAGGACAGGGACCACAGGGCTGCTGTTTCTCATGGCAGCCTCACAGTCCCCACCACAGCCCCACAGCCAGCCCCAGCCCAGTGAGCAGGGATTACACACTGTCACCTCCCAGTGCAGCTGAGCAGAGGCCGTGATTTGATTGCTCTTGGAAATCCAGGAGAAAGACTTCATCCTTCTTAAATTAAAATCATAGATAGTGGAGGCAAACAAGATAGTGGAGGCAAACAAGAACATTAAAATCATCTTGGCTAAATGCCCTTCAGTGGAAAGGAAAGATCTTTTATTTGTCTAAAATTACAATCAGAAGGAAATATGGCAACAGGCTTTCTAGGATAATGAATGTGCTTTGTTGCAGCCTGAGATAAATGGAAATTATGATTACACCTGTCACAATCAGAATCACAGAATTGTTGAGGTTGGAAGGGACCACAGCAGGTCATCTAGTCCAAGCTCCCTGCTTAAGCAGGGTCTCCTGGAACATGTTACTCAGGGCTGTGTCCAGACAGTCTTTTAATATCTCCAGAGAGTTAGACTCCCCAGCCTCACTGTGAAACCTGTGAGCAATCTATCTGACGAAGGGTCTCCTGTAACCAGTCTCCAAGCATACTTGCAGGAAAATGTGCTGGCCTCTACAGTCTGACAATAGTTTGGACTCCTTTCTTTCACCATCCCTCCATGAGCCTTTTCAAGAGAGATTTCCACTGGGCCAGTTCACGATATGGGGAGACCAGAGCCTAGTTGGAAGTGGGCTGAATCCCTTTCACATCATTATTATTATTATTATGAGACTTGATCTTACTTTCACCTTCTCTTACTCTGAGACTATTCATCTCTACTGATGCAGAGGAGATTGCTGGTTCAGTGCATCCCTACTTCTCTGTGAGTGAATGAATCCCACTGGCCTATCCTCCACAGTGTGATAGAGAGAGTGCTATCCAACATCATACAACTTTACTGCAGCATCAGCAGCCCCAGCTGAGGCTGGGATAGTCATATGCCATGTTTATATAGTGGTATGCTTTTTGTTATTATGTAACAGTCATTAGCTGGAAGGCTGTAGAACAGAGGTTATTTGAGAGAGCTGACGTCCCCCACTGGGGACCCGAGAGAGAGAATATTCCCTGACTACACAAATGTCTGCCTCTGTTAAAGGCTTATACAGCTGGCACTTTCTTACGATTACAAATTTCTTTTAGAGAAAAATATATTCTAAGAAGCAGGTCTTCATCCTTCAAGTACTGCTACAAAGAAGCCTTAGAATAAGAGTTTCTGCACTATAGCACTTTGGAAATGTATGTGCCGGGAGTGATAAAAAAACTCTTATACTTGGAAAACAAATCTGTTTCAGCTGTGTGCACTCAGACATTCCTTCTGATTTGTTTAACATGCATCTTCTGTCCAGTCCATCTGAAAAGAGATCAACTTAATGAAGCCCAAAGATGTAAGGCTTTTAGATCTTTTTGCTATATTGTGGATGAAGGAAGAACTGTGGGGTGGTGAGCATCAGACAACAGAAATAACATTGATATGTGTCTTGATTTATTGTAAAGCAGCCATATGGCAAAGTTTTTAGTTTCTGAATACACAGCAGAATTCTCTCAGAAGTTTCCATACAGGAAATCCCTGAGGAATCCTTACAGCAAAGAGACAGGTGGCCACGAGCTGTCCCACCACACATGTTGCTGTCAGAATGGAAATATAACCATAACAGAGCTGCAGCTCTCTGCCCCACAGTAGCAATCAATTCCTGCCTGCCTCATCTGGCATCACTTTCTTTAGGAAGGAACTGCTCTTTCTGCTGTGCATTCCCTCTCTCTGGTTTGGCTTGGCTCCAGGGCAAAGAGGAATTTGTGGAAGTTGGCAGCACCTTCAGCTGCAATCACTGAGTACCTTCCTCATCTTTAGGCAATGAATTTTGTCATCTCCTCCTTTCCTGTTGGCATCATTTATTGGTAGACACTGACAATTTCAGTCATCTTGTGGGTAGAACATTTTCATGTACATGAAACAAGCTAAACTCAATTTAAATATTAACATTTATTTGGCTACAAAAATAAGCTCCCCACACCCAATGACCTGTGCTCTGTCCCACCCACAGACAGAAGACTCACCCAAAATATAATCCTTGCTCATTGTCCTGTCAATTTAGACAGTCTTGTTCGATCAAGGGAGGATTTGATGGTCAAAGGCAAAGCTCTCAGTTGTTTTGGCTCCCCAATGGGCAGGTCTAGGGGAGACACTCTGATCTCTGTTATGATGACACACTGGCAGATAGGCGCTCTGTACGGCAGAATGGGTCTGGACCTAAAGGTTTCTGAGTTCAAAGTCAGTGGGTAAACTGCTGGCAAAACAGAAACTGGTGCATTTTATTGAGTCATGACAGGGTACAGGAAAATGACATTAATTAGACAAGGTTTTATTGCCGCCCACAGATTGCGTGTCCCTGCTAAGATCAGGCTTCACGTCAGAAAAGATGTAGTACAAAAGTGCAGTGATAGGTGGGCAGGGCCTGAAAGACTTTGAGTCCTAACAGATGAAGATGAGAGAAAGAAAGGGTTTTTGTCTCTATGCTATAGGCAGAAAGTGGAGGATCTCCGAAGTGCACACTGCTGCTCAGGGCCCTGAACCGGCTGATAACGCTTGGTGTTACTAAAAATCATCATTTGGACAGGCAAAGGCAGCACCCTTTGACATTGCCTTGAGCTGGCACATCTCTCATCCTGTCCTCATAGAATCATGGAACAGTCTGGTTGGAAGGGACCTTAAAGACCATCTAGTTCCAACCCTCCTGCCATGGGCAGGGACATCTTTCACTAGACCAGGTTGCTCAAAGTCCCATACAGCCTGGCCTTGAACACTTCCAGGGATGGGGAGTCCACAACTTCTCTGGGCAACCTGTTCCAGTGCCTCACCACCCTCACAGTAAAGAATTTCTTCCTAGTATCTAACCTCAACCTACTCTCAGTCAGTTTGAATCCATTCCCCCTTGTACTGTCACTACATGCTTTTATAAAAAGTCTCTCCCCATCTTACTTGTAGACTCCCTTCAGGTACTGGAAGGGCACAATTAGGTCACCTCTAAGCCTTCTCTTTTCCACATGGAGCAGACTTACCAGATCGGTGCTCTGTGAGCCCAGTTAGATTGTTTCCAAACTAGATTGGTGATTGCACAGCCACTCTGGCTCTCCAGCCCCCAGGTTTTGTGAATTTCTTGGTATCAGATTTAGCATGGCCAAGTCAAAATCTGGATGTACACTGGAACATCCACTCTTTGCTATGTGAACAGGCTGCAAGGACCAGGATTTAACCATGGCTCTTCTGTCCAGTAGCTAACTGCAGTACCTAACTGAAAAGAAACTTCCAAGCTGGCCTTCAGTAAAGGGCACATATTTCAAAGTGGAAAAGTTGGCAGAAGGCACCTAGTTGCACACATTTCACTATCTACTTGTTTTAGTCTGAGGAAGATTCAGGGTTCCTGCTGGCAATAGCTGGGCAATAAAACTGCGGTGTTTCTTTAGTAATCACTGCAGTAAGAATAGATAAATAGATTTCATTGTTCAGTGTCATTCACTACCCCGTAAGTCACTCAAAGAATCCTGATATAAAGACATGATGAAACAACCCTGAAGAAAACGTAAATTTTCTATAAAGTTTAAAATCCTTTCAGAAATTTGAGGGAATTTCCTAATTGGCCTTTTATAGATTCCTTTTATATTACTAAAGAATATTTTAGGTACCATCTTTCATCCATATGTACCTCAGAATATGTCTGTTCTGTATTGAGACTAGTTTTTACCCACAGGTTTCGTGAAGGGCCTGTGATTTGTGATGCTCCTGTCTAAGGACCCTACCTTGTTGTGCCTGGAAATGTTGAAAAATATTAAACTGTCTAAGCTTCACCACCCATCACTTTCAGATGGGAATGACTATAGGCCCTGTGTTCAGCCTCCGCTCTGCACCATTAACCTGAGAACCAGACAACTCCTGAGATTTCATTTACAGGACACTCTCAGTCATGCAATGTCAAAGGGCACCAGTTGGAGGATTCCACTTATCTTTGTACTTTCTACAGCTACAGTCTGAGGCAATTAAAGAACATGATTCAGGACATGTCTACACAATGCAGTGCAAGGCAGAGATTTTCAGCTACCACTGATTCATCCCATAGTAGAAGTTCCTCTGACTCACAGAAGTCATGAAAAAAAAGAGATTATGTACAGCTTCCAGAGATGAAATTTCTGTTACAAGAGCTCAGATCTTTCAGTGCCTTCAAAGTCCCAGAGATTATATTAGTTAACTGTGAAGAGTTAAAATATTTTTATGTGGGGACAAACATTTAAAAGACACCCATTTGTAGTTCCTAGTCAAAGGCAGCCTAAAAGACCAACAGATAACTGGTAGAAATTGACAATCTTCCATTTTCCAGTGTCAAGTCTTTAGGATAATTCATTTCTCCTGCCTAACTTAATAATACCCTGAAGAAGCTTGGTTTTCAGACACCATCAGGAACTCAGCAGCTGAAAGTCTTGAAATGGAGGCAGTCAGAACAAACACTTACTTCTAAGAATTTGAGCAATTAAAAGTAGAACTCTTCTGCTGTCTTTAGTTATGAATGATATAGCCAAACCGAACGGTTTGGGAGAACCTGAGCCTCAGGTTTGGCTTTTCTGGTGTACTCCAAGCAGAATACCTGTCATTTAGAAGTGCCTCCCCCAGAATGAGGTAAAAATTCTTTTTGGCTTGGGCTTTAAAATTCTAGCGACCTTTTCCTTGAAAAGGCTAGTACGTCCTCCCTTTAAAAAGTAATACTAATTTGCTTGTAGAGAAGTGCATTTAACAGACCTGTGCTTTTTAACACCATGTCTGTTCAACTTCACTACAGTTTAGTCAGATTCCTGCAACTGCATTTCCTCTTCTGGCTGCATTAAGTGCATTTAGCAGGCTCCAGACCAACTGTATGCGAGCAAAACCTTATTTACCCAGCACCAATATGCTGTTAAGGATTAAACAGGCAAATTATTAAGAACAAGATATGGCATCAAAATTTCTCTTCACTATCAAGCTTGCTGCCTCAATACCACTGAACACAGACACGTAGGAGAATGGCAGCAGCCTGGTCAGCGTGACAGGAACAGCAGGACAGCTCAGGCACACGGAAGGTGGAACAAAGTGCTGTGCTCTGATCCTAGAAAGCAGTGGCCAAAGCAGTGGCAGATCAAAGAGATCATCTGCAAGTACTGAAACAGCTGAAATGTAAGGAACTAATAAAAGCCACTGGTAATGCCATGAGGCAGCAGAGCCAGTGAGTCCCATGCTGCTGATAACTTGAAGGTATCATTACAAAGTTGAGGAAATACTTCTTTTTTTAGCATGTTTTAATAAGAGAGGAAATTATGACACACAGGAAATTTATTTCACCACATGCAAAACAGTGTTAAAAAAAACCAAAAACAAA
This sequence comes from Pachycephala philippinensis, assembly GCA_013397055.1. Lineage (NCBI taxonomy): Eukaryota > Metazoa > Chordata > Aves > Passeriformes > Pachycephala > Pachycephala philippinensis. The sequence goes on along the minus strand of VWZT01010552.1, from coordinate 23,472 downwards.
CCAAGGAAACCTCATGCCTTTATACAACCTATAGAATCCAAGATTAAGTAATGTCATAATGACAGAATTTAAAACTATCTGTGCTGCTTCCTTCACTGTACTCTCATTCTCTGTAGGCATTATGCCATTTAAGTATATTTATGAATATTATTTATCCAACAACACAATGTTTTTCAATATTCTTAGCTTCTTCTACCTGCTCTCCTCCAAATCATTTCAATATTTTCAGCAGGTTTCTTGAGCCTTCAACTCCAGACTAAAATACCACGGTTTAAATGAGCAAAAACGTTTAGTTGATTATAGCTCCTACTGCTGACTCTGTATTTCCAGCCCCAAATCAGATCAGGCCTTCTGTTTATGATATTGAATTCTGCTGATTTTACACTGTGAACAGCCAGTCCTTTGGAAAACTTATTTAGCCCTGTCACCTTTCTTGAATTATAGCCTGTATTTCGGTAACAGGAGTACAACTATTTCCCTTAAGTGAACATCCATGTATATTACGAGCACTGCAGATCTCTGTACCACAATTCTATAGGTTTCCTTATCTAATACATCCATAAATGTCTCATCTGAACACCCCATTAGTCATGATTTTATGGCTTCTTCCACATCATTGCTCGGACTATGAAACAGCATACACCCAAGAACTGAGCCTAGGCTACACGCCCAGACTGCTATAATCCCTTGTTTATAGTTACCCACTGGGGTTTAGCAAGTAATTCAGCTGGGAAAGGAACTCCTCAAGAATTAAAACATTCTCATAAAAACATTTGGCACAGTGCACAGGATGTGGCTTTCCTAGAGAATTGCATTGACTTCCAACTGTACTGGCTGCCAGGTAGAGACCATGTAGAAATATTTTTACTTAAAAGGTTTACTCAGGTGTTCACAGCATGTGAATGGCCACACACAGGTATCTTCGACGTCAGTTCCACAGAAGCACGGCAGCTTTTTGAAAACATCCTCAGACATCTCTACAGCCTAAGGCATTAGCAAGTCTTTAATTATAGGACCACAGCACAGCTCGACCACAGCCATCATGTGCAGCACTGGAATTATCCAGGCCTTAAGTGCAGAGTGGCCCTAATAGTTGCCCCCTCCCCATACTTTTACCCTTGCTTCATTTTAGGCAGGCTTCTCAGTGTCTGGTGGTCTCTGGAGATAGCCGAGGTGACAAAAATGAGGAGGAATAGCATCAAACAAGATTGAAGAAATTACTGTCCTTCTTCTGTTATTGCCCACAATTTTGGTGCCAAGGTGTTCAACTCCATGAGTTTTGCTTCAACCTGGTGCAGAGAGAGAATTATTTGTGAAATCCAGCCCTAAAGTTTGGAGGAATAGGAAGAAGGGACTGTGTCTAAAGATGTGTGCAAGTGCAGAAAAAAAATTGTTTGCCAGCCATTGAGGAGGTTTAGCCTCAGTTTCATAAAATTCCAAGACTGAAGTCTGCAAAAAGTCCAAGAAAGTGCCAAGAAAAGCTCCAAGAAAAGCATCTGAGGCTCTGGCTAGGCTTACTGAGATCAATAGAGCAAAATACAGGCCTGCCAGAAGACGTTCTTAAAACTCTTATTGAACTGGTCTGAAAGATGAAGGATTGGATCTGTTCTTCTCCAACCTCAAGAAATGAATCCAAAGCCAAAGGCCATGGTAGCTGGATATTTGACTTAACAAAAAAGCCCAAGGTTTTCAGGCCTGTGCAAACCTAATGCCAACATTAAAATCTAGAGGGATAACTGAAACAATTCTTTTCTCATTTTCCTCATTTTGTGTACAGATATTAAATCAGTTGACAGCTTTGTACAGCCATCAAGATGAAGTGGCTTGCAATGAAGAAGTAATTCCACGGGTCCACAAACAGGAACAGATGCTGGACTCCAGCCAGTTACGTGCCAGGCTGTGCTGTCACAGTGCACATCAAAGCTCGTACTTTTAACACCTAGTATTGTGAAAATGAAGTTTGGACTCAAGGAAGAAATCAATGCCATCAGCTTGCTCAACAACTGCATTTCCCACTTATCAAAATCAGACCAGACATGAGAAACCAAACTAAAGAGCAACTCTGGGACAAACAGAAAATTGCTATGGTATTACTGGTTGTGTAAGCCCCACAGGGGACTGTGTAAAAGGCAAAACCATCTCAACCTGGAGAATCTCTTCCTGTGAGGAGACAGGTGGTGTGACACTCCGGGGACCTGCCCACCATGGCTTCCATCCATGTACCAGCCTCTTCCTTTTCCCTGTCAGTGGGAGCACCACACCACAGCCCCCAGCTGGCTGCAGCACAGGC
>VWZT01010552.1:0-20753 GCA_013397055.1 Pachycephala philippinensis | reverse complement strand
GAGCAGGGCCCGGGGAGGGGGGGGGAGGGGAGCCGCGCCTGGGGAGTGGAGCCGAGCCCGGGGAGGGGAGCCGGGCCTGGACGCAGCAGAGGCTCTGTGGGCAGCCAGGACCCAGCCTACAGCCGGGCAGGGCTGGCCTGCTGCAAGGTCAGAGTGGCCCTAAGCTGGGCTGCTTTTTAGTTCAGGTTTTGAGTACCAAAACCAACTCCTTGCTTCTGTTACCACCTGTAAACACCAGGTTCTGTTACTGCATCTCTGGCATACGCCTCAGCCTGCTGGCAGGCGGAGGGAATGTCCTGAGCAAGGCCAGCTGTCCCAGGAGCTTACAATGGTGGCTCCCAGAGTGATTGACCATCCTCTCTCCTAAAGCACATCATCTCCTACCAAAACCAGGGAATCCCAGCAGTGCCTCAGCCACTTGCCTTAAGGAGACAAGCCTCAGCCTTCACTGCACTTTCTAATGCACAGTTTTTCCTTTCCTCAATGGCAGTCACAATGCAATTTGGTTGCCTTCATGCCTTAAGGGCTGTGATCTGCTCGTGTGCCCATAGCCTCCATCACTGCTGCTGTTTCACTTTGGTGAAACCTGGGTGTTTTACAAATTATGTGAGTGCTCCAATCTCTGAGCTAACCAGGCAATTTCACTCACATTTTTCCTCTATAGACTTGCTCATTTCCAGTGAAGAATTAAATACCCCCAGTCCAGAAATCTAGCCTGACTCACAAGGGGTGCAGGAGACCAAGGTACAAGAACTCACCGTGCACCCTCACTTGAGATAAAGAAGAGGCCAGGTTTCCTTTCCAGTCTGTGACGTCTGGCAAGTCCTGAGATAAAGGAAAGGCCAGGTTTCCTTTCCAGTCTGTGACGTCTGGCAAGCCCTATCATCTCATACTGTTCCACCGTGAAAAATGGGAACAAAGCAGCAGCTCTAAAACCTAAACTTGCGGAAAAAAAATCAGAAATGAGGGGGAGCCCTGTGTGGTTTCACCGAGTGAAACCAACTACAGTAATTTATTGCACCTGGTTCCTTGAGCACAGTGGTTTAGAGACCTGTTTGTGGATGTCAGCATGCAAAGACAGCCCAGAGCAACATTTTACAGCCCATGGTTGCTTAAAAGATTTTTCTAAGTATATTATCGTATTATTTTCTTCATTTTATTTCTCTTCTGGATTTACAGGTTAACATAAAGCAACAGAAGAACTGTGGGATAAAATGAAAGTCATTTTCCACAGTAGAATCTTAACTGATTAGTATGCTTAATTTTTGTTTAGTTTTTTTTCATAAAGCTTTTCTCACAGATTATCCTCTGCTATACTTCTATAGCAGGCCTGGAAAAAAGGGAACTTGCCAGGACTTGGGGGTGTCATGCACTCCATCTCTAAAAGGCTTATTCAAAACTACAGGGAAGATTTATGGGTTTGCTTTTCTTCGAAGCTCTGTACTTACAACATTATCAGTGAGAAGGGAATGCCTCTGCTTCTGTTACCCACGTTTACTTGGATGTTTCTCTAACCTTGCTAATTCTCCCATTTTGATCCTAGTCTTAAGAAACTGTTTTCATAAAGTGAAAATCGTGTAATGAAGTGAGTATTTTTGATTTACAGGTGGTATTTTGCTTAAAAAAAGAAAAAAAAAAAAGGAGAGAATAATTCTACTTCTTTGAAAATTTGATAACATAACCCAATGATGACCTGGAAGCTCAGAGCTTAGGGCAGTGAAGAAAGCAGAGTTGTGAGCTTTGTGATTATTAAGCCATCACATGATTACTTCTGAAGCCCAACAAAAAATTTTGACACTTACAGTTTTAAGTCCTGCTGATGGCACAGATGCACTATGTAGTATACAGGTAAAACTCATATTCTCTCTTGTCTGGCTTGGCTGTCAGAGAAAGGTCTGTCTGCTCTGTAATTTGTTATTCCTGATTAGAGCACATTTATAGACACTTCTGCATGCGTTTCTGAATGCAGGTGTGAAGAGAAGCTCATTTCAGGATGGGTATATACTCTTAATTATATTTTTAAATCTTCATAATTGGGATGATCAAACACAAGAATCAGAGAGGGACCCAGACATGTTGCGGTGTTTCCTTCTTGATCGGACAAGGCCCAGACCAAGCTAATATAATTTTGGAGTTACTTAGACTTTAAGCAGGGTGTGAACCAGGTAACTTCCAGAGTTTCCTTCTTCTTTTGATAATTCTGCAATTTGTATGCATTGCCATGGGCCTGCCCAACTGGGGAATCTTGACTGATATAATTCCAGATGAATCAAGACATTGTCGTAATTTTACTCATACAATTACACACATGGGCATACTATCCTGAAATAAGGGTAGAATATTCTGATATTATTGATCTGCTTTGCAAACTGTAGTATTATTGTTCAATTTTCTTATGCACAAGAAAAGAGAGAAGAACAAAGATTGTATGTGGCAGATTATATCTGTTCTCAGTGAGGCATCACTGCAGGTGTCTAGTGAAAGAGTTTTTCAGCTCTGCATTTTAAATCAGTTGTAAGGACAATTTATTTTATCTTTCTGAATCATGTTAATGGCTACTTATGTCCTTGCTCTTATAACACCATTATGCTTATCAAGAACTGGGTATCTAATAAATGACTGACTTGATTGCAATGCCTTTGGCATCCTTGTTTCGAAGAACTATTTGCTTCCTTGGTTCGATGTTCATTTCCCAGCCCACACCCTCCATTTAGGCTCTTCCTTTCAGCAGTGAGATGGTACTTTGCCAACCCCTTCTAGCTACTAAATGCTGAAATAACAAATCCAGTGGCTTTTCTCTTGGGTCCATACCCACTGCTGTAGGCAGTCTTTCACCACAGATTATATAATATTTAAAGTTGAAAGATAATTCCTTAATCTAGATCTTAAAAGCAATTTATATGCATGTGTTCTTTTTGATAATTAACATTTCAATTTACAGCATCATGATAGTTGATATTCTTCATCTTTTACCTATATGTGTTTGATTTTAAGATTTAGTGACAAACAGAGAAGCATAGAGAAAATATGTAAAGTTTGAATTTTGACCAGCAGAACCCAAACTGAAATATTTTCTCTTGATCAAGATACAGTTATATTTTCTAGAATGTCACACTTTGAGTGGACTCAATATGTTAGAAAATGCTATCCAGCTGTCTTTGGTTTCTGAAAATGGAAATCACAGTCATTCACTTTTTTAAAAAATTGTCCATTGAGGCCAGCTATATGTCCTAAACTTTGTTCACACAAGTTTTTATGTATATATAAGCATGCAAACACACCCAGGTGTCACCTGGAGTACAAAATACCTTGCTGATAAGGAACCCTGTGTACCTCAAGAGACATGAGCCTTGTTCTCCTGCATAGCTCAAAACTCAGGTCCTCTTGTGTAAATACTGTTCACTCCAAAGCAAACAACAGAATCACTCTACTCTGAACCCATCAATGACACAAGTGAGTTCCACTTCAGTTTTGTTCATTTCAGGTGTAGAACTTGCAGAACAAAGTACAAGTAATAATGCATTTCACAACCTTCATACTTTGCTAGGGTCCGGAGTGGGTTTGGTTCGTGACCTGGGGACAGACTGAGCAACAGGTTAACTTTCCTGTTTCTCTGATTGTAAAAGTGGCAGGACCTGCTGGACTGAGACTTTTCTTAGCTGAACTCAGTCACTTTTCTATGAGTTTTTCTGTAGAGTGGGCAGGGAGGTATCTGTGATCTAGGTAATGGAGATTAGTGCATAGCTCCAGTAGTCATGGGAAGTGCAGGATTCAGATCAGAAAAGGCCATACGAATAGATTTTGAAAAGTTTCTTAAGTTTTAAGTAATTTATAGTTGTACACGTCTAAATATTCTCATAAAACCAAAATTGTACTAGAATTTTTTGTGAAGCAACTGTAATAACAAGTTATAATAGCTTAATTGCAGGAACCATTTGATATTCAGAGGGCTTTCTTACAGAGGGGGCTGTAAGAAGTTACCATACCTTAGGACTGTAACCTGAGAGGAAGCAGATTAATCCAGAAGACAAGGGATGGGAGAAGGCATCCTTTGTGAAATGACCAGGAAGAGTTAAGAGGCTTGCAGGGTTACACAGTTCATGAGGAGCTGGGTTGGAAGGCAAAGAACTGCACCAATTCATTTGGGATCTGTAGCCAAAATAACCGACCAGACACAGACAGCCATTTAAAATCGTGTTCAAGTAAGTGAAAGGCTTGCTGGAGTCAGAGTGCTGATGAGAGGAGGTACAATGCAGGCTTCATCAGCACCAAAGGAGTATGCAGTGGTGAGCTGAAAATTTCAAACAGACTTCAGCATTCATTAAGCCAAGCCTGAGATTGCTAATTTTAGACACAGCTGATGCTATAATACAAGTTATATTTAAAGAATGAGCCAGGAGCCCCTTTTGTTTAGACCACAACGAGCTAGGACCAGCACCACCAGCTTTGACAGTAGGATACTGAAATTGAAACAGTGCAATAGTGGAATAAGACCCTTGTCTCTGTAGGTAACTTGGATTTACAAACCCATGGACAGAAATAAGGAGCAGCGTTCTGCCTCTGAAAGAAGGTGCTGTTGGGGTATGGTCTCTGCTCACCACAGGTTTGTTGTGTACTGTAGATGCAATAATAAATGTAAAATATATAAAGGTGCAGATATGAAATTACTGAACTCCAGTGAACCAGAGACAGTTGCTTAGATTATCACTGAACCAAAAAAAACCCCAACCCTATATAAAGAAGGCAGTTAAAGAGATAAATATCATCTGTTTCCTCCTGCCATAGATCTACTCCCAAAACACACATTCAAAATTGTCTTTTATATCTTATCTATTATTAAGAGACAGACTTGGAAAATGTCTGGGCTTTTATGAACTGATTTAGCAATCTCATGATTGTAAGTGGGGCCCCCAAAATTAAGAAGAGTTTTACCTATGACAATCTTTTCTTTCTTCAAATATCCACTGGAATACTAGCAAACCCTCTTTATCGCATTAATTGCGAGGAATGTTATGGTCTTTACCTCAGTGTGCTAGAAATAAAATATATTGAGATGTAATTCAGCTGAAAGATAAGAAAGGCTTTACTAGTTCCAGATTTAAGTATACATTATCCATATAGGACGCATTTATAAGCACTGAATAAACTCATGAATGTTACCTTGAAAATTAATTTCTTTTAGATCACAGTATAAGAACACTATTTGCCCATAGGCAGTTGACAACAGAAAATACTGGCCAAAAAGCTGCTATCTTTTTATTTCTATTATCTCTGCATTGTTCAAACCATAAGAAAGAGAATGAAATTTGAATCTGGCATCTGTGCTCTAGTAAGAATGCTACATTTCATTTCCAGTATTATTACAGCTTTCAGACCAGGAAAGAGACAGCTTGAATTTCAAATTGAAGCTTCACTTTGGAGAGCCAGCAGTTAAAAAAACAGCCTCAGCTTGTGCTGAAGATAACACAAACACTTTACTCATCAAGCAAAACATCCAGTTATAACAGACATTTTTTGTGCTCTATCAGCCTATCAAAGCATGTTACTCAACAGAACAAAAGTGAGATTAATTACACTTCTGTATAATCTAAATTTATCTGTTTATAGATTTAGGAGTGCTGATTGTTCATTTTATAACTCCTTGGTGGATGCTTTTCAGAGCACTGACTTCAGTGTAGCTCCAACAGGAATCCAGCACAGAGAGATGTCTGTAGGAATGGGAGGTCTGTCAGTGCCTTCTCACCCACAACGTCGGTAAGGGAAATATGGAGCCAGAGGTCAGTGGGAGTTCCAGAAACAGTGACAGAGGTAATACAAGCTCCAAAAACTGACTCAGTCATTTGTTAGGACAGAGGAAGTAATTATTAGCTGAATAGAAATAGGAGGATCCTTTTACTCACATGAATCATATCAATTAAACTGAAATTGATGCAAAAAAAAAGTGCAGTTACATCTGTGCAAAGCCCAATGAGATATAGTTATACTATCTGAAAATCAAATAAAGATCTTCAGTTTTTATGTGCAAATTCACAGAACCTAATGTATTCTAAATTAAGGGAATCTGCACAGAATTCTGCCATTTAAGAGCAGCCATTTCGTTAATTAATTTAAAATTTCTTCTAGATATATCCTCAGACAGAATAAGCCCTGAGATGCATAAGTGCTGCAAGCTCATCCCAACAAGACAGCAGCATTTCATATCAGGCAGCCACCTCCCTGCTTTGTGCTAGGTAGCAGTGTAGCAGTCTCCCGTAGTGTCACTGTGGGGCTCAACTGGCCTCAAACTGATGCCTTAGGAGAAAAAGGTTTTGTGTAATTTCCCCCATTCTTTAAGCTTTTTAAGCCCCCTGGCTTTCAACTGATTACAACACCACAGACTGAGCATTAGCTACATGGTGAATTGCAATTGCTATTCATCAGAGAACACTTGGATTCAACAAAATGGGAGGAACCAGATTTAGGTACTTGAGGACAATTACATGAGTTAGAGTAACTGTGCAGCAAAAGCTGCACTAGACAGCACTCACTAGAATGGGTGAACTGCTGAGTTTGCTTCTTTTATCATTTGATTTATCTTGTTTGGGACTTTTTTCTTTGTTGTTATCTTCATTGTGCTGTGCCTCTGCATGCATATCAGGCTGATTCTGTCTCTTGGGAAGCATAACTTCATGCTTCAAAAATTAAGAGAGTCTCTTGAAGAGCCCCTTTCTGACCACCAGCCAAAAATAAAGTTGTATGCAGTATTATCTGTCCTTTTGAGGGTGTTGCATATCACACCAATCATTGACAAGCCCTATTATTGGCATCTTCTGCTGCAGATTTTATGTGGGAAATCTCTTGTATCACCTAAAGGCAATTAGCCCCCATGAGCAGCCCCAGTGTGCCTTATCAACAGGCAGCAGGTGACGTTTCTAATGCTGGCTGCATTAGAAATCTGGGGTGAAATCTGCTCTCAGAATGAAACACAGCAGTACAGAGCACTGGCAAGCCGGTCATAGGCATTAGCAACCAGGTGTGCATCACTTGTATTCTGGATTTAAGGCAGAAGTTAAACATAAGTTGTTGGTGAGATTACCTGCAAATGCCCTTCCTTAGAAAGAATTTTAGCTTCACTGTATTAGAAGTTAAGAACTGATGTTGCCTTTCTTTCTCAGGTTGCTGTGAAGTCCAGCCCAGTATTTTTATACAAATGGCAGTGTCTCCCAGGCGCCTTTCAGAGATACAAAGCGTGCAAGTAGAGGAGAGAAATAGTAGGCCTGCAAAGTGATCAGTTTGACTGTCAGGAATGTGGGATACTGTCACATCCAACTGTAATAAAATGACAAGTCATTTCCTTGTCATCCTTCCCACATGGAAAAGAGGTTATTAATATTTTTCCCTCACTGAAAAGCCTTAATCCGTACTCTAGTTCACCTTTCATGGAGTACCTGAGATGGCAGTAAACAGGAGTGACAGAAGAGTCACAGGAAAGGTCACACAGCACGGCTGGAGGGGTGTTCATGGTGCTGCAGGGCCTCACACTTGCTGTAGGTGAGGAGAGGTCAAAGAATGAGTGAATGAATGGATGGGTTTATCGGAGGGCTGCTTTCTTTCCAAGATGGAGTCACATCTTGTCAGAATTGTACAGAGCAGCACCAGATTCAGGCCAAACCCCTGGTCTGCAGAAGGAAAGCATATGAGTACGTGGAGGGCCCCCTGCTCCGCACTGCAGTGCTAAGCACATCTATTGCCCACATTACCATCTGCTGGACCAGCATCTCAGGTGGTAAAGGGATTCATTCACTGCTGAAAATGCACTGTGCACAAAGCATCTGTGTCTCATGGTCACTTGTATTCTCCCCCTCCCACCGAGCTCTCCTCAACTGAACTGGAAAGTGTGGTTTTGTGCAGGGAATGAGTCTCTTTTATCTCTAAATCACAGAAATCCTCTTCCCTGTTTACTGGCTGGCAAAAGTACACACGTTTTCCTAGGAAAAGATTTACACTGGAGAGGGATTATTACCAGTCAAATGAGCATCTACCCTCTTGCTCGGGAGGGGCTTGTGTGGGGCATGAGCTTGTGGTAGAATGCAGGTCCAGGCCCATTGTCAACACATCAGTTAACATCTAACTTGAAATATTATTTTGCTTCTCCTTAGCCTCCCTTGATCTGCCCTTATTTCTCTTGTTTCTGTAAGTTGCCTCCTTAGTTACTTGTTAATGAGTAGGGCAAAAAGAAGCTGAAGAAATTCCAGACTTAATTGATGAAGGCTTAATGATCTTAATTGTCAGAATAGAATCGCAAAGAGAAAGTGGTTGCAAATAAGATGCCGCTTTTACAGAAAGCCCACTCCCAGACACTTCCTCCTTTTAGATTAAAAAAAACAGAGCCATGGTCTGGGGTTTCCAGGCAGTTCAAGGAAACGTTGTACACTTTATGATACTCCTTTGACTCTTATCACTCATGAAATCCAAGCAGAATAGGAATTTGTCTGCCTTTGAGCTATTTGTTGCAGATCCCAGAGCAAGAAATGCTGCAAAAGAACAGAACAGTAAACGCCCAAGTGGCAGTGGGAATGATCCTCCTGCTTTTTCTGGGCTGCCAGCAATCAAAAGAGACTTCATGGAAGCCCAGAAAATTATGCTTTATTTTTAAGCAGGAGCGATATGGTATCAGTAATATTTCAGCAAGTTCCTGAATTATGCCCATGACAACTTGACTGTTGTGAGTAAATTGAAATCTTGTTATCTGCTCTGCTGACTGCTAGTTTCAGAAAGGGAGAAAATTCAGTCAGAATGAGAAATCTCACTTAGACTAGCAGTGAAAGCTGGGCAGGAGTTTTAAAATGGAAAAAGTGTCTTGCTATCTACGTCAGAAAAAAATCCCTTTTCATTTCCAGGCTTCTTTAATGTACAAGAGAAGCAAAATATTTCCAAAATCACATCAATTTCTCTAGCAAACAGCTAAGGGTGTCAAAGAAGTGACACAGAGTATGCGTATTCAGTTCATAAGTGCTTTTCTCAAAGTAGATAGCCCAGGGAACGTGATACATGGTTGAACAGATTTTTATAATCGCCTCCACCCTCTTGTCAATATATTCACCTGCTTCACCATAGGTCGTCCCCATTTTCTCCTTGCTCAGTACAGCTGGTGGATTACTATGCAAACTGCACCACACAGAAGACTAAACTCTGTCTTCTAGCATGGGAACCCTCTGGCACTTACAATACACTTTAATTTTACTCTGTATTTCAGTGCTGAATACCACGGGGTAAGTAGCACACTACTGAATGGAGTTTAATCCAGAAAGCTTAGATGTTAATGATACATATCCTTTCTTCACTTTTAAAATGTGGAATGTTTCTTCCCTTTTTAAATGTGGAATGTTGTACAATTGAATCATGTCATTTTTTAAAATAAATCATTTAAATTTGTGGTTGCCTAATTCTGCTCTGGCTTCTGTCTGAGAGAGAAACCTGTAACACATGGCTTTCTAATGGCACATCTGAAAAAATGAGATCTGGACAAATAACCACATTACTTATAAAACTCCCTTAACTCTAAATATGCCTACAGTAACCTTTGCTTTAGGATTTGCCTGATGTGTAATTGTTAAAGATAGAATTGAAGAGAGACTAAGTGGCAGCTTGTCATGGCTTTCCTTTTCTCATGGAAGAAATCCAAGAAGGACTGTGAGGAAAACTTTCTTACTTTATCTATCTTTACGTATTCTTTTTCCTCCTTTGCCTGAGCTCAGTCTGTTTTCCAGTTCCTTTCTGCATTTCATTGCATCATTTCACTACAAATTCATTGTGATATTTGTTCCTAAGCTCCCTAGTTTTCTGAATGTCATTCCTTGGATTTGAGCAGTGCAGACATTCCTTGTGCTGCATTCACTTAAGGACAGATTCTCTATACTGTGTCAGGTACAAAGGGATAATTAAAGAGGGAGGACCACAGAGTTTGGAACTGAACCCTGCCTCCAGAAATTGCGGACCATCTCTTCTCGATGCAAAACACCCAAAGAGCAGAGCCACTTATGTTGTGATCTGCGGTGGGATTTTGGTCTTGTGTCAACTCATCTCTGAAGGACTTTGTAGCACACAAGGACTGTGCATTTGTAACTGCTTTTGTTTTGCAGCATTTTCAGGGTAAATTAGAAGAGCTGAATGAAATGAAAGCTTTGTGTTATGAGACACAAAGCAGGGGTTAAAGGAAATATGTAGCCTTCCAACAAGTAACCAAGTTACACAGTACACTGGCTTACCGGCATTTACACACTTTGCTTTGCAACAGTGGGGTAATAATGCCATGAGCAAGTTAATAGAAAGTCTTTGCTATTATCCTGGTGTTGTCTGAGCTGAGATGTACCCATCCATCCATCCATCCATCCATCCATCCATCCATCCATCCATCCATCCATCCATCCATCCATCCATCCATCCCTCTGCAGCTCTCTGTGCCCAGGAGAAATCCTCTCATTCCAGTTCAGTGGAATACAGAGCAGAGGAGCCTTCTCACCTCTGACTCACTCTCAGAGCTTTGCCATGAAAGAGTAACTTCCATATGCGAAGAGAAAATTGAACACAGGTGAAATCCTGGGTCTATTCAGTTATGCAGTGAAACACCCAGAGGCATAAATTGAGGTCCCAACATACTTTCTTAAACAGCTTTTGAGCCACTAATTCCACAAGGGCTTCACTCTGTTTATTTCTTGGCAGGATCAAGCAAAGACCAAGAGGTGGCTTGAGGACATGGGATCCTGAAACAGGTAATTGCATGTCATTAGTGCTGATAACCATCTAAGGCTGATTTTGGACATGCTGGCTCCTCTTCCTCACTTTAATGTGTTATATTTCAGCTTACCTCACCAGATGTGATTTTAACAATAACTCAAGGCCATTCTGTGACTGGACCCAGCCTTGCAATGTCAACCAGGGAGTGTGGATACGAACCAAGCATGACACTCCAACTGATGGAACAGGTCCTGATGGAGACTATCCTGATGGAAGTAAGTGCTTGGTTGTGGCCTGGTGGATTTACCTTTTTTAAAGACGGCTTGACTACCTTTATTCTTCTCTCTCTGAAAGAGAAAATAGATTCATGAAGCCCTTTGAAATGTGTTGGGTTTGTTTCATGCTGACACCTGTATTTGACTTTTCACCATATCAGACAGGACTGAATTAAACTGGCTTGCCCATCACAAATTGGATATCTTTATCAGTGCATGGAAGTAAAAGAAAGCTGATTATATCACGCTTAAGGCCTCACAGAGAATGAAGTGACATGGAACAGATCATTTTTCAAGGGAGGGCTTCTGGCCAAATTATACTGATACCAGTTTATGGCAACAAATGTAATGATTACTGCACTGGCACAAGATAAAGTTCACACTAGCTAGTTACAAAATCAAGTCTGAAACTAAAGAATATTTTTTAAAAGCTTGTCCTCTGATACCTGTGATTTAAAAATTGGAGTTTGGTGTAGCAAAGAAATACTCCATGGTTCCATCTCTGTGTGTTTGAACGACTATCCTTACCCCAGCAGGTCCATTTAGGGGGATCAGTCTGCAGTCATATGGCTCCCTGTAATTATCTTAAGACCGAAAGGTCAGCTACTGTCAGAGTCAGTAAGCGGATTAGAACAGTATTAGTTGGGATTTTTGCTAAATAATTTTCTGCATTTTTACTGTTTTGATAATAACAATGAAAATTGCCTGTTGGAAAAAGAAATGAAATTTTTAAATTTGGATTAACAAAAATAATAATTTTTTGCTTTTTGAATTGTCACAGACCATATCGCTTAAATGTGACTTAGATTTTCTTGCCAACTTAAATCTATGAATGTTAGATGCTATGTGTGGAGCTGTGCTTCACAATACAGAAATGGCCATTCATTTATTTTTGATTCTTTTCCATAGTCAGATGGGAGTTAGCTGCACTGGGGAAATGTAATTTTGATCTTAGCCCACATGAAGAAAAAGCTTCAGCCTTAGTAAAGCAAAATCTGATTTCATATTGAGTCAATCAGATTCCAGAATTTCAAATCCTAAAGAAACACTGCAAGTTTCTGAACTTTGAAAAATTTCCTTCCTTTTCAAAACATCAAATATAAATATTTTACAGGCAATATCAGCATTGCTTTCTATTTCTTCTATTTTGAGACAAAGCCAAGTGCTGGCAGTTTAGAATTTTCCTTGTGGTGGGGGTTTACTCATTTTAAGACCAAAATATCTATTAAAAATATATCCCACAAGAGAAAGTGTAAAGATTGCATTATTTTCCTTTGAGGAAAGTAGAAACTGAACATGGATCAGTGTGGCAGTGTCTGGAGGTGCTGCCTCTTGAAAGTGTCCTACATCTTTAATTGTGATCCCAAAATAACTGTTCTTGTGAGATGAAATATATTTGCTTTGCTCTCAGGCTCACATTCTACTTTGGATAACTACACGGGCTAACCATTGCAATGTGAAGTCCAAATACCCTTTGCTTTGCTTCTTTACACTGATAATGATGCCCTTAATTTCTTCCAGAGTTGAGTTGCACTTCAGTTTTAGATGATACCTAATAAGTTATCAGAAGATTCAACCATATTTTAATTTTTTTTTCATTCTGCAGAAGGTTATTTCATCTACCAAGAAGCAAGTAATCTGATCCCCTTCGACACTAACAGGCTGGAAAGCCCAGAAACTGTAGTTTCTGGGGAAATATGCATAGACTTCTGGTACTACATGTTTGGATCAGAAGAGATGAATGAGCTGAGAGTGCTTATCCAAGATGGCACACAGGAGTCTGTGCTGTGGTATCGGAAGGGAAACCAGAGTTCCTTCTGGAACTATGGTGCCGTCACTCACAGTTTTCCAACACAGAGGAAGATAAAGGTAATATATTTGCAGAATATATTTCTTTGTACAGTGTCAGCACTTGTTCTCCCCTTGCAGGCTGCAAAATGCTGTGCATGTAAGCTAGAAAATACAACCAAGATTTGCTTGGTTTATATTTTGTAAATAGAATGGCCTCATGATTTCTGTCAATGAACTACGAGAAGTAGTAAACCTCCTAGTTTCACCAGTGCTGTTAGTTAAGGGATAAAGTTCAGTTTCGTTTTCTGTCTTTTTCCTTCCTTTCCTCCTTAATTTTATCATGAAGTCAAGGACTTTAGACCTCTTAATTAAATGCAGGTTTATCTGCTGTGAGTTTCAAGGTTTGAACTTTGGTATGGTGCCTGCATTGGACTCCTCTGTAGAATCCAGACCACTAATTCTCATAAATCATTTATAAGTCAGCAAAATAGATGGTGATGTTTCTTGCAGTCTTCACCTTATTACAGAATATATATTCCTTTAGCTGAGGGAAGCTAAGAAAACTGTTACAACCTCATCGTGCCGATTGCTATTTTTTAGCAATAAAGCAGAGAGATTAGTTTGAAAACTTGCTAAGAGAATTGGTCTTTTGTTTGCCTAAACACCTCTGATGCAGGGATCACTTTGTGTCCTGCCTAGGTAATTTTTGAGGCTGTCCGAGGACTGACAGAATATGGGGATACAGCACTAGACAATGTGAGAGTAAGGGATGGACCCTGCGGTAAGTCTGTGTTTGCACCTGAGTCAATGCTTCTTCCTCCTCTCTGTT
This sequence comes from Pachycephala philippinensis, assembly GCA_013397055.1. Taxonomy (NCBI): domain Eukaryota; kingdom Metazoa; phylum Chordata; class Aves; order Passeriformes; genus Pachycephala; species Pachycephala philippinensis. The sequence goes on along the minus strand of VWZT01010552.1, from coordinate 7,142 downwards.
TAAGCTGTTGACCATTACTGTATCCCATATACAATATAGCAACCCCTCAGAACTTCAAACCACAAAAGAGAAATGGCAAAAACTTTACACCTCGCTTCATTTAAATGTTACGTGTTTTGCGGTAATGTCTTCCTAAATCTTTCCTCATCACCTGCAACTTTCAAGACAAGCTACCCCGTTCTCTGCAAATGTGACCTTTTTCACCAGGTCCAGCAAAATTTACCTTCACTTCTAAGTCTGAAGTGCATCTCTAAACCTAGACAAGGCTAGGTGCATTGGTCTTGGATTCCAGATTAAATGGTCTAATTGGCATTTGACAGCAAATATCGGTTTATGCAAGCTCATTAAATACACAGTATGACCATATGTCACAAAAAGAAATAATGAGTCAATAACACTGAGCTGCACTACCAGCTTTGACTATGAATCATCAATTTGAGCTTGATCTCTGATCCTGTAACAGATCAGCCAAGACTGGCACAAGCTGTGCACGGCTGGAATCCATTTTTACTGACAAACATGCAATACCTACAAAATGTGAATTGAACAAGAAATTTCCTGAAAAACTTACAGAAAGTGTCATTAGGTCTTAATAGGTGTTATTCTATGCGAAATACTACTCATATAATGACATAACATGTTTCAAATTTACACTACCTGTGACAAAGATTTCCTTTCAGGTCCACATCCTCTGATCACATGATTTTATTTAAAATTCCGTGAAAAGGACTTGGGGCTTTATTTTGTTTGAGAGCTAGGGAGAGCCAGCTCTTCATTTTTCCGGTTCCACTAGCACATGATCCAGCCACTGGATGGTGCACAAAGGTAACTCAGAGAGACAAGAGCTTCTCTGTTCATCTCACTCTCATACCTGCCAACACTCACTGACGGTAGGACCTTCATGTGTCTTAACATACACCAGAGGGAGTCACACACCCAACTGTAGCTACACTTCCAGCTCCCGAGGAGCCTGAGTTCAGTTACTGTGATCAAACAATCAGATGAGCTTTCCTAAGAGCGAAAAAGACCCCCACATCCCCAATTTTAAACACAGGCAGTTCTACTTGCTTCACTGAAGAAATTCTAACTTTATGCTGGTGAAGAGTAAGTGAAAATTCCTGTATGTTGGTGTGTAAAAAGTGTTCACCCTGTAATGTTAAAGCTCATTGTATTGCTTTGTCTTTTCCACTAACAGAAGCTGTCCCTACACCTGTACCACCAACACCTACACCAACAGAACCTACACCACCTCCAGTGACAGGTAATTTTAGCCAATCATATATACGACTCAATGGGTTGTAGGACACTTACATTTTTTTACTATCGGTCCTACTTCTTCGCTTCAGTTAATTTCTGTGGGTGTTTGTCTGTGACGTTGCTTTATGCCATACAAATCATCCGCTTCTGTTTCAGTTCTTCCGCATGTAACCTACAAAATGAGAGTGATTTTGCAGTGGGAAAACACAATAATGTGGGCTTTCTGGATGTGTCTGTATGTTAATGAGAACTTATTCCTCTCTCCTGTCTCCAGAAGCTATTTGCAGTGTACATGGGGATCCCCACTACAACACATTTGACAAGCAGCGTCATGACTTCATGGGCACCTGCACCTACACCCTCTCCAAGCTGTGTGAGAGCAACAGCTCCCTGCCCTACTTCAACGTGGAAGCAGCCAATGAGCACAGGGGAGGCAACACCCGTGTGTCCTATGTCCGATACGTGGATATCGATGTCTATGGCTACAGAATCAACCTCGGTCAAAAAAGAGCTGTTACGGTAAGGTTGGAGCCCACTGTCTATCATTTGTAACTCATAGCAGGAATGAAGAAATTGTTGTACAGTGACTACAAATATCCAGCATCCATAAAGTAATATTTAGAGGGAAATCAAATATCTAGGAGCAGGAGTAATCGGGAGTTCTTAAACATGGGAATTCCAAAACTGAAAGCATAGGCTAATATTCTGTGCTGTGTTGTTGAAAGATGGGCTTAGAGTTGACACTTCAGATGGGGTTGGGGAGCTAGACCTCCTTTCTAACCTGCTCCCCATGCTCAAGTTTGGCATGTAACAGGCAGCAAAGAGGCTCTGAATTAGCTGAGTTCATGCTGGTAGTCATTTCCTAATCCCATGTGGTAGCCTGTAACGCTGAACAATTCTCCCTGATTTCTACTTATTCCACTTCACTGTGAACTTCACTTAACACCTGGCCTTTGCCATAAAGCAGGGCCAGATGGGAGTCCTGGAGTGACAGTCTGATGACTCTCCTTACACTGATTGTACACTTGGCCAGCTATTGCATCATAGGACTTCTTTATGGATCCTTTCCATAAAGGGCCGAGACAGTAGAAACGGTTGAGCCAAACCCCCAGCAAATAAACAGGGCATTTTGCTTCATTACCACCCTTCTTATAAGAAAATACTACAGTGATTTAAAAGAGGCAAAGGTTTGAAGGTACACTGAAACCTTTCCCATCTGGTCTTAGAGACATAGAGAACTCCTATGTCCTCATTTGTCCAATAGCCTCTCTCTTACACCTTTCCCCTCTATTTACTTGTTTTATTATAAAAAAAAATAGGTCTGTAGGCAGTTGCTGCAGACAGACCATGCTAAGTCTTGGACTTTTGCTGGCTGGGTCTGGCTCACCAAGACCACACTTGTAAGCTGTGTTGTAGCCACATAGTTATGGCCTCAAGCCCTAGATTCTGTGGCCATATACACCATTCCTGGTAAATAATACTAGCACAGAGTGAGTTCTTGCTGCTCACTGTGTCAATATAGGGATCTAAGAGAGTCACCATTAAAAATACTTCTTTTCAAGTGCTTACAATACTTGTCCATCTCTGTGCCTGCAGATCAATGGAGTCAGCCAGGTGGTCCCTGTGACCTTGGCCCCGGGTGTCAGTATTTCCTTCAGTGGGCAGTATATTGTGGTTACTACTGACTTCGGGCTGCAAGTCAAGTTTGATGGAAATCACAGAGCAGAAATCACTCTTCCCAGTACCTATATGTCTAAAGTCTGTGGAATATGTGGAAATTACAATGGGCACAAAGCAGACGACTTTCTCAACCCAGATGGAGAGATGGAACCAAACTCAACCAGCCTTGGCAACAGTTGGCAGGTTTACAATGACTCCAGGTAGGACTCCAGCCAGGGTGTCAGGTCTTACCTGTTGGCTATGCAATGACCAGTGTTTTATGCAACTGTAGCATGGGGGTCAAAAATGTCAGACACACATGGGATAAAATCTATTCTTGTCAGTGTACTTTATCCATCTGGGTAAAGTTTCACAGAAAAATTAACTGTGCTTAAAAGGAGAAAATTTCTTAGAATCCTAGAATTGTTTAGGCTGGAAAAGACCCTTAATGTCATCGAGTTCAACAGTTAACCCAGCACTGCCATATCCACTGACAAACCATGTCCCCAAGTGCCACTCTTAGGCATCTTTTCAATACCTCCAGGGATGGTGACTCCACCACTTCCCTGGGCAGCCTGTTGGAACGGGCTCAACAACCTTTTTGGAGAAGAAATTTTTCTTAATATCTAATCTAAACTTCCTCTGGTGCAACTTGAGGCCATTTCCTCTCACCCTGTCACCTGGAAAAGAGACTGTTCCCTATCTCACTACAACCTCCTTTCAGGGAGCTGCAGAGAGCAAGGAGGTGTCCCCTGAACCTTCTCCTCCCCAGGCCTAACAACCTGAATTGCCTCAGCCACTCCTCATAAGGCTTGTGCTCCAGACCCTTCACCAGCTCCATTGCCCTCCTGTGGATACAGCCCAGCACCTCAATGTCCTTCTGGTAGTGAGAGACCCAAAACTGAACATAGGAATCAAGGTGTGGCTTCAACAGTGCCAAGGACAGGAGAGCCATCCCTTCCTTCTTCCCCCTTCAAATGTTACTGCACGTATGCTTTGTGCCCAAAGAGAGTCCAGCTGGGGTGGGGGGGGTTGTTTTTGTTCCCTCACATCATAATGTTTCCTCAAGAAAAGCTCAGGCTTCTGCTGGGCTCAGGCAGCCAGTACCATCCCTGTGGTACTCATGGTACCTCACCATGGAGAAGGGCTTTGTCCCTTTTGTTCAGAACTGGATCCTGCCAGATGCTGGGCACTGCACACACAGCACCCATATCTTCACATCACATACCCCTGGAGGGACCTCTGGTCCTGAGTTTTAGGGTTACTTACACATTGGGGTTTTCAGGAACAGCAGCCAATTAAATCAGAAAAAAATATGTGTTTGTCCCTTTCTCCGTAGGTGGTCTCTTTAGGCACCCTTATGCAACCCAGGACACACAGCTGCAAGCAAACAATGCTCCCATATAAGAGATACTGCCTTTCTCATTTGCTTTGCCTTGCTGATAGGAGAGAAAGGCCACGGGGGCCTCTTTTGCCCCCTACTGCTGTTTGAGCAAACACAAATAAAGAGTATGTTAAGTACAAACACAGGCCAGAAAGGGAGAATTGATTTGTGAGTTTAAGCACTGATTTGGCTAAATTCCTGTTGTACATTTAAATGTGTATTTTATTATTTGAGTAAAACACTAAAGGTGCCCACTAAGATTTCAGTTATTGTTTTAGTATATGAATGTTAATACTTGAAGACTTTGTTTCAACTCTTCTGAGATACTTGACTTATTATTAATTATTTCGTAATATGTTATTTAATAACAGTGGGAGCTGAATTTTGAATGCTTTCACTTTCTAATTCCCCTTCCATGTAAACAGCCTGACTTACCAGAAAGCCAAAAATATATCCCTGGGTTTTGTCCAGGCCTCTCAAAGATTGTCAGGATGAGATGATTTTAAAACCGGAATCTCTATCCCAAGAGTTTGAAACAGAGGGATTGGAAATACGTCATGTTTAGTCTGGGAAGAGACCTGTAGTTTTGGTAGATGTGATTTCAAAAGTATCTCAGGTGCTACTGAACCCGGAGTTTATCCGTTAATTTTTCCACATCTTTTTTCTTTTTTTCCACATTAGGTGCTCACCAGATGATGGCCATACTCCAAACTGTACTGATGATGAAAAACACATGATCCAAAGCAATGCATATTGTGGTCTGATCACAGATCCAAATGGTCCATTCCAGAACTGCCACTCATTAGTCGATCCACAGAGTTATTTTGAAGATTGCCAGTATGATCTCTGTGAACTTCATTTGAACAATGCAGCCCTCTGTGAAAGCCTACAGGCTTATGCAGACGTGTGCCAAGCTGCGGGAGTCCAGCTGGCACCATGGAGAAACGCAACATTCTGCCGTATGTATCAAAGATTGCTAGAAATTACCACTTGTCAGGAGGGTATAATGAGGATTTCCTGAAGACAGAGCATTACAACACTGTTTTGAATTCATCTAACACTGAGAATCTTGGCTGATCAGGCCCAAGATTTCAGGGTTATATGTAGTTCCTCAGTCTGATTCCTTTGGGAAGATGCTAGTGAAAATAGCTCAGCTGATTTGAATGGAAGGAAAAATATCACCTAATCCATCTTCAAATAAAATTGGAGACCTTTCTTTTGCATTTCTCTCTGCAAAGAGAGCAGGATGAAGGAGGAACACATGTGACAAGCTGAGCAGGAGATCTGGGACAAAGGGAGGAGAGTCTTGTTATCGCTATCAGTGGCACAGACTCTCATATGTATAAGAGAGAAGGGAGTGCTGACCATTCTCCCCTATTGGATATGGAGGAAAGCATCAGAGTGTCCTGTACGGAGTGTCTTGTAGTCATTCCTGATTTCAGATGGGAGAGGAGGCAACACAGATAGGCAGCCTGGAATTAAAGGCCAGGACGAAAGTCAAAAGTCTGTGCAATGGAGATTGTAACAATTCTGCTGAGGGTGGAGAAGGCAGGGAGAGTAGGGAAGAGATGGAAGAGACAGAAATGCACAGAGGCACAAGACAAAAGGTGTCAAGTATTGAAGTAATAGATAGGCGTCTGTGCTAGAGAGTAAGTAGGAATAATGACCTTTCTTTTTTGAGTATTGGTAAAGAGTAAATAAATAACATTTCTCAATTATTCGGGCATATATTATAGGAAAAAAGATCTGTATTATTTTTAGAACAAAATGTAAATACAGTCTGAAATGTCTGAACAGATCTGTTCCCACCAGAAACAATAAAAGGAACAGGAAATAGCAATTCAATGACACATGTGCCTTCTGTGTTGAAAGAGGTGGGCAGACTAAAAAGCTTGTGTGAAAACAGTGGAATTAGTAAAGCCTAATTTCTTTTCTGACTTTTGTTTCACATTTGACTTCAGTCTCTCTCTAGAGCATTTTCTTGGCTGAAGGTATTACTGAGGCATTCCCTCCTAGAAGCTCCATGGTTTCTAACCAGGAGTGAGTTGTCTCTGCATCTCTTCTTTCTGCTGAAAGACCTTGCAGAATCTCTCCTCCTTGCCTTGTGCCGATTTCATTTAATGAACCTGTATATATTTTTATCTTCTGCCAACCTCACCAACTTATTTCCTGTAGATCAACTGGGTCAAATTAAGTGGGAGGGTGGGCAGAGAAATGTACAATGCCATTGTATGATCTCTGTCTCCTTAGAAAAGCAGGCTGAAGATAGAGTGAGAAACTATGTCATTAAAAATTGTCCCACATCACATAAACATCTAGAAGCTGAAAAAACATAGCTTAGGAAGCTTCAGTTCTCAGACCTTCTCATCAGAATATGACAGAGTTTAAAAAATATAATTACAAAGGGTAGTTATATGTTATGCATGTAGCAAAATATAAAAATAGAATAGAGCACTTACACATCCTGATTATTTACCAAATCTTAAAGACCTCAGTGAAGTGAAAAAACAAGAACTAAGACATTACAACATGACTGGAATTAAATATCAGAACTATAAACTAAATATAGTACGTCTAGGACAAATAGCTAACATGACACTGATATCCTCTGTCCAATGTAAAAATTCAAGAAATCATCTGCGTGTGCTAGGAAATGCTCTCTCTGACTGAAAGTTTAGATAGCCAAACCTCAAAAAAATTCAAGTGCAGTAAGACAACAAAGACATGCATGAAAATGCTGCTAATTCCAAGATGTTCACAAACATTTCAAAAGAAATCAGAATATGATATTAAACAGACCCCAATACTTAACTAATTAAAAAATAATAATTTTTTTTTTCTT